>UFQX01000056.1:485987-529596 GCA_900497675.1 Arapaima gigas
GGGGGGGGGGGGGGGGTCTAGAAATGGTGCCCACTGAAGCACCAGCACAACAGAATTTTCTGAAAAATTAAAGGTTCGGTGTATTTAAACATGGAAAAGTTCACCATCTGAGAGCTGGGCAGCAGTGTGCGGTGCAGTTACTCCATCCAGATGAGGTCAGTAATGTCCCAGTTAAATCCTGAATCATTCCAATCAACTTAAACATCCCTGACAAGCAGTAGAATTTAGTTTAAAAAAAAAAAAAAAACTGTAGGAAGTGCCCTGTTCAACTAGCTCAACATGTGAATATTTAGCATTTCACAAGTTAAAAGATTTTAAAACTTTCCACACAACTGCAACTTTAATACACCTCACAGTGCAGGGTGTTTAATATGTCTGATGCAATGAGAATTATGAGTTTGATATTAAGTTTGATTTAGCAATAAAATATGCAACACTAAACATGGCCCAGTCAGAAGAATCAGCTCAGCACACGTGGACCCCAGAACTTCAGGATAAATGGTCACCAGCAGGATCAGCTGTAGAGCAACTCCACAGCAGCAGCACCATTTCCTGTATACAACTCAGCCAAAACTCATGATGTTAAAGGAGAAATGAGGTTTCCAGACCAGAAACAGTTTCTAAATATACAGCAAATCAGTACCTTCAAAGTCAGCCTGTTTGTGACAGGGGCCAGTTAGTCTGTGTCACGTCACTTCCAATAACCAGACAAGGAGAAATTTAGCAAAAATGTGTTTTTATTGTCAAGTTTCTGTACAGAGAGAACATTGAAGTGACAGAAAAATAAAGTGACAGAATTTGAACACAATGACACATCAGAAGTTAAACAGCTTGGAATAATTTACAGACTTCAGGCAGCCTCCTCCTCCACTTCCTCATCAAACTCGCCCTCCTCCTCAGCGGTGGCATCCTGGTACTGCTGGTACTCAGACACCAGGTCGTTCATGTTGCTCTCAGCTTCTGTGAACTCCATCTCATCCATTCCCTCACCTGTGTACCAGTGCAAGAAGGCCTTGCGGCGGAACATGGCTGTGAACTGCTCAGAGATGCGCTTGAACAGCTCCTGGATGGCTGTGCTGTTGCCGATGAAGGTGGCAGCCATCTTGAGGCCACGCGGCGGGATGTCACACACAGCTGTCTTCACGTTGTTGGGGATCCACTCGACGAAGTAGCTGCTGTTCTTATTCTGCACGTTCAGCATCTGCTCATCTACCTCCTTCATGGACATGCGGCCACGGAAGATGGCGGCCACGGTGAGGTACCTGCCGTGGCGTGGGTCACACGCTGCCATCATGTTCTTGGCATCAAACATCTGCTGGGTGAGCTCTGGCACAGTGAGGGAGCGATACTGCTGACTGCCCCTGCTGGTAAGTGGTGCAAAGCCAGGCATAAAGAAGTGCAGGCGAGGGAAGGGCACCATGTTGACTGCCAGCTTGCGCAGGTCAGCATTAAGCTGGCCAGGGAAGCGCAGGCAGGTGGTCACTCCACTCATGGTGGCTGACACCAGGTGGTTCAGATCCCCATAGGAGGGTGTGGTTAGCTTGAGGGTGCGGAAGCAGATATCATAGAGAGCCTCGTTGTCAATGCAGTAGGTCTCATCTGTGTTCTCCACCAGCTGGTGCACTGAGAGCGTTGCATTGTAGGGCTCAACGACCGTGTCGGACACCTTGGGTGAGGGCACCACACTGAAGGTGTTCATGATGCGGTCGGGGTACTCTTCACGGATCTTGCTTATGAGCAGGGTGCCCATTCCAGAGCCTGTGCCACCTCCCAGGGAGTGGGTGAGCTGAAAGCCCTGCAGACAGTCGCAGCTCTCGGCCTCTTTCCTCACCACATCCAGCACCGAATCCACAAGCTCAGCTCCCTCTGTGTAGTGGCCTTTAGCCCAGTTGTTGCCAGCACCACTCTGACCTAGAAGTCAGTCAGAACAGGATCAGCCCAGGTCATCAACTACAACTGCCATTTTCAGGAGCACCATTTACTTTATACATTTAATCATTTAGCAGACTTTTGTTCAAAACAGCTCAGTGATGACCTGCAAGATACACATTCATGGCAACTCAGCACTACATTCCAAGTCACTGCACTAAGAACGAACCACTTACCAAAAACAAAGTTGTCTGGTCTGAAGACCTGTCCAAAGGGCCCTGACCTCACAGAGTCCATGGTACCTGGCTCAAGGTCCACCAGGACAGCACGGGGAACATATTTTCCACCTAACAAATTTTAAACATAGCTTTAGACTTGGTAAATTAATCACATCATAACACATTTAAATGTGAATGCTCAACACATTAGCTCACCTGAGGCTTCATTATAATACACGTTGATTCTCTCGAGCTGGAGGTCACTGTCACCGTGGTAAGTTCCAGTAGGATCAATGCCATGCTCGTCACTTATAACTTCCCAGAACTGGAGGAAGGGGGGAGAGGGGGAAAAAAAAAAAAAAAAGTTACCACACCGTTACGTATAAGAATTTCTTAATATGAAGTGTTAAACTTGTAGCCTAAATTTCGCAAAAAGGAGCGCCATTTCTCGACGCTGAAACAAGTAGTTCTACACACACAAAAAAAAAAAAAGAAAAAAAAAAAAAAAGCCCCTTCCACGTCCTCCCGCGCGAAGAACCAGGTGCGCGCAAGCGCGTGCCGCCCTGATTGGCTGAAGTCCACGCGCCACAACTTTTTGAAAATGTCAACGTCACTGGCCCCAAAGAGCGCGCGCCCACACAGGGCACTTACAATCTTGATCCCCCCCGATATCCCTTACTAAGCAGTAAAATTTGTTTTTAAAGGGACGCAAAAGATTCATATTTAAGCCACTGTGTCTCAAGTTTTAAAGAGGCACTTCTGGTAGAGCCGCAATGCAGCAGTGAATCCCCTCATGCGCCATCTGAAGTGCGTGACCGCCCCCCCCCCCCCCCCCCGACGTCACTTACTGTCGGCTCTACCTTTATATTGCGCTCATTTTTTATAAAACATGGCTGTTTCTTATTTCGTTTCTTAAAATGCAAATGCTTCACATGTACTTTAAACCCATTCACAAATATAACTCCTACAAGGCACACGAGTCAGTTTAAAATTTCGACACCAACTGCAACCTCAACACGTATAAACGTTTTCAGTATATTTCAGTTTTTGAAAAATTACATTCCTTCAAACTTTCCAGAAGAAATTTACAAGTGCTCGAAAGAAATGACTGACCTTGGCACCAATCTGGTTACCGCACTGTCCTGCTTGAAGATGTACAATTTCCCTCATCTTTACTTCCTTTAACACGCACGTTAGAAATTTCAACAGAAACAAATACCAAAGCTCAACCCTGCGCCTCCTCGGAATGGCGGTGAAGGCTCGCGCGAGCTTTTATGTGCAATATGTGAACACCCGCCCCCTGCGAGGCGCAGGCCTGAATCTTTGGCGGTCATTAGATGGTTCTGTTAGCATTCTCAACAATCATTGGCTAGTTGTGGGTCTTTGACAGCTATTGGCTGTTTTTTTTTTCTTCAATTTTTGACAGCCGTTGACGGGCAGTGTGGACCAATGGGAATCTTGCAGAGTTTCCATTGGCCTCCCGTGCCTGTCATTGAAATTTAGCTGCTCGACTTGCCTCGGTTCCGGGCAGCTGGACGGAGGGGGACTGCAGGGGGTGACAAGATGGGGCGTTTAGGACAAAAAATGCAGAATGTGTTTTCTTTCACGCTGTTTTAAAGGATTGTTTACCTTACTTTACCCTTAGCCTTAACAAGAAGATCTTTTTCATGTAAATTCTATCTGTTTAAATAAAATGACTGGAAACATCTGCTTAATACTGTATTCATGTACTTATCATTAACGTATACTAAATTACATATTAACTGTTTTATATATAAACTGTTGATAAAGCCGTTACTATATTTGTATATATAAATTCCTTTATCACCCAGTTTTCACCTGTGGGTGATGACTTTCATCAGACTCGGGCTCCTGCCAGAAACCTGGGAATTTGAAGGTACGTGGCAGCATTTTTGCTGTTCCTAGGATTGTGCTCTTCTGCACTTAGACCGATGTTGTCTTAGCTGGAATTTGATAGTCACTCCTCCAGTTTAGGGGCCACAGCTGCAGGTGTTCCTGTCACTAATGGCACTACCTTTGTTTTTTAACTTCCACATTCTGTCCCGTTCCTCTCTCAATCCCTGCTGTTTCTCCAGCTTCTCATATTTCTTGCTCCTGATATTTCAGTCACCTGAAATCGCCACATCTGTCACCACTGTTGTTTTCTTCTTCTTGTCTGTATATAGGACAGCCTAACTAAATTAATAAACAACAGTAATGGATTTACACACTTAGACATAATCACTCTGTCATGAATGTGATGTGATTTATGGTCGACTTATAGCCTGGCTCTCGTTCTCTAACCTGGCCATAAGTCGAGGACAATCTGTGTGTGCATTATCACACATAGAAAATATAGTTAAAATATCTGTTTCACTTGTAATCTGACAAAGTGAGAAATGTGAGGACAAGCAAAAACAAAATGTGTTTCTAACATACAAGGCAATACTGTTTGTGCAACACAGCTAAGTATTATTTGCCCAAATAACATGGTAAATGTAATTAAATGGCGTATTTCATCAAATAAATAAATACTAAAAATATTTAAGGGCATTAAATATACTTAGAATGACAAAAAGTGGAAAAAAATATTTTATCTGTTGTGTAGTCAGTTTTCCCTTGAAACCATTACCATAAGCTTGGTAGAGATCCTGTAGCTTCCCCATGACAGTGTGTTCTTTCACTTCTGTAATTTGCTGTTAAAGTCATATCAGTGTCACATATTACAGTTTTTACTACAAATGATGGTTTTAGTTGATTTTTCTGATGGTCTGTGTTATATAATGTTGTGTTTCATAAATTGTATGCATTATATATTTATATATTTAATGCTTTCTGTTTGCTAAATAGCAAACCAACAATTGTGTTATTTTGTGATTTAATGAGGAAGTATACACTATTTGTATGGAAATATACCCGCAGAAAGAGGCTGATTTCTTCATTTCTAAAGGTTCAGAGGATGTCATTCTTCATGTCCTCTAAAAAAGGCACTGCTTTCATCATGCAGTCTGTATAAAGGTTTGTTTTAACTTTAAATATTCAAAGCAGAGGACAGCAGCACAATGGATGTGGAAGAAGGAAGAGCAATACTGTTCCCAAGCAAGTGACAGAAACCCCTAGGCTCTGACAAATTTGCAGTAGGCATCTTTTGTCTTTCAAATACAGTACTGACCGCACACTCAAAGACCTGATTGTGCCAAAGAGATTATTAAAATTGCAAATTTTGCAGTTATGTTTGATTCCTTGCCTCTGTCTCTCATTGTTCAACTTTAAATGCTGTGTACAAAGGAGGGTTACACAATAATACAGAAGTGTTATGCATTGTGATGAATACAGAGAAGTCACATTGCAGCAATGATTCCTGAGTGTCTTGCATCATCAAAAACAGCTCCTTCCTTGGCACATGGCCACGTAGCACCCTGTCCGCCCAGGAAATTGGCAGCTTCAGCATCGGTTAGAGAACTACTCTGCGGGACCTGCTTTCTGCAATGAGCTGGCAGGCATGTGTAGTATTTTTTGTTGATTCCCAGATGAGCCCATCAGCAGTTTCCAACTGGAGCTTTGACTTTGACAGGGGCTAAAGTGCTCATCTCCCAGCAGAAAGTAGAGAAGCTTGGTGGCAAACCAAAAGTGCACACATCAACATCTTTGTGATGATCCACTTCTTCTTTCCTGACTGAGTAGGAAAACCACGCCTTCCTTTTCCTGGGCTAGATACAAGCATACCCTGATAATATTAATAGTTACATTCCATGCAAATGTTTCATGAAATGCTTCTCAATTAGACAAACATGAAAGTACGTTTCATCTGCTGATCTTCCTCTGAATCTCATACATCATATTCCACACATCATGTCAAGGCTTTTGGTCAGAATTGATGAGCGAATGCATGTTATCAATTCTCAGTACATCTGGTCTATGTCTGTACTTGCAGTAAAAGTAAAGTCGCACTCAGTACTGAGAGGACTTAGACTGAGGCTGAGGAAAAGCTGAAGTGGCTGGTGAGAAAACAGCTGATTAAACAGGCGTGTCATACAGTGGCCAAGTCTGAAGAAAGTGCCGTGCACTAAGGCGTGTCCATACAACCTCAACATTGTTCAGTCAGCATTAAAAACCAGTTACACTGCACAAAATCACAGACAGCTGTGAGAACAATAAATTATTCACGACAGTAGGAACAACAGAGATTTTGGGTCCTGGTAAGGTGCTGTCTGTTGTGCTTTTGAGTAAAATCTGACATTAAATTAAATCTTAAATTCTGGTGGTAAAAAAGTCTGCTGTATATATGTGAACTGCAAATCTTTGTATGCTGTGTGAGTTCCTTTGGTCCTACAGGATTATCATGTGACTACAAAAGGATTTCGTGTATGTGGGGGGCATGATGGTAGTTCACAGCTTCTGCAGAATGGGTTTAAATGTGGCTTCAAATCCAGGTCAGTCTGTGTGGAGTTTGCTTTCTCTCTCCATGTTGGCATAAGTTTTCTTTGGTTGCTCTGGTTTCCTCCCAAAGCTCAAAGACATGCTTCAGATGAACTGGTGATGTTTATACGTGAATGAGTGTTTGTGATTGTACATCAATGGATTGGTGTCCTATCTAAGGGTTTACCTTGACTCCTGCTTTATTCTTTTGACATCTGGACTACTATGACCCTGCACTGGACAAGCAGTAAAGCAGGGTAGCAGGTCATCAGATGGATGGATGGATGGATGGATGGATGGATGGATACAGTGTATGCATATTATACTCCAACTATGAGTTAATTCTAGAGCTGTTAATGACAGAATGGCATCCTGGGATGCCAGGAATGTCGATAGGCGTCTCCCCCTCACAACTTGAATACTGCAACCATGAGTCTCCAAGGCTGGCCACAGTTGGGCCTCGGAAGGTTCGAGTGGGCCGGGTGGAATGCAGGAGACGGATGTTTGCATGGGAGAGGGGGCAGCCCCAGTGATGCGAGTGGTTGCACTCCGGCAGCAGAAAGTACTGGAATGAGGGCAGGGAGTGGTATTAATAGCGCTTCAGAGTGCTGGGGGAATTATTCACCACGGCAGAACAGCGACAGTTGCCATGCACTTGACCAAGTGAACACATCAAACAGCACCATAAGGGTTTCTATATGAGCCAGAAATAAGCAATGTGTCTTTAACAAGGCTGTTACATGCTGAACAACCGGCTTGATTTTTTACTGCAAACTTTGCTGTAATGCAATGTAATGTAATACAATGTAATGTAATGGTACATACAGTGTACATGTTCCCAGGAAGTGACTGAGCAGACAGCACTGCTGTCCCTGTGCCACCAGTCACACAGACCCCAGGGTCATGGCTGGAATTCCAATCATCCTTTTGTTCCTGAACACCAAGCATCATTCAAGTATTTTTGCAGGGATTTGGTTTCTGTTTGCCAAAGGCTCGTCCACTGTACTTTACATTTATTTGTGCAGCTGACATTTTTCTCTAAAGAGAAGTAAAATTCTTCAGTTAACGTTTAACTGATACTCTGTCTGATGCCAGTCAAGTTAGTAGACATACTAAAATTGCACCCCTTTCAATTATCTACCCAGTTACACACTAATTTGTAGAGCCACCGACCCATCAAAAATACATCTTTGGACTGTGTTAGGAAACCAACACAAGACAGGGAGAATGTGTAAATGCCTCACAGATCGGGCATAGATTTGAACTTGCAGCTTGAACCTACAGCCCTTGGGCTGTGAGGGACTGTTGCGACCTGCTGAGCCACCTTGATACCCTGCTCACCTTCTGTCAGTCAAAAACATGTTTTCATTGACAGTTTAGAAGACTACAGTGGTGCACCTGTGTGTACTTCTGTGTGTTTTATTCAAGTCTAAAACCTGCAAATGTTGTATGTGTTTCTATGTGCTATTTGCTGACTGTAGAGCACGTGTCTCTGCACAGCTCCTTAAGCGGAAGCAAGCTGCAGGACAGGAATTTGCAAAAAGCTTAACCACAAGCATTTCTGTCTCATTGATGGCAGAGAAAAACTGATGTCAAGGTGAAATGAGTCTGAATATCAGCTAATGGGAATGAAAATGTAGAATCAGGGAAACTGGCATTTTGCTGATGTGCTGATGCCTGAGTAGAGTCTGCATAGCAACACAATGTGGTTTCTTTTATTCTGCACCGTTGTTTTCACAGACACAATTCCTTGTTTGTATTGGAGGGACACATGATGTGTACTTAGAGACTGAGGCTGAGACTTTGTCTGCAGTCCACCTGGTGCATTTGCATTTGTTCATTTAGTGGACAGTTTTTCTTCCAAAGAATCTTATTGGATTAAGCTATTTATTATTTATCCATTTATACAGCTGGGTACATTTTACTGTGTCGGTTCAGGATAAGCAAGGGGTGTGGTTTAAACCCGAGTACTTTAAGTATAAAGGTCGGAGCCCTTTCTTCTACGTTACTTGCTGCCCCCTTGGTTTGGGGTGTGTTCTGGCCCCTAATCGCATCCACAGCCCCACCTTCACCCTCCAGCTCAGGCCCTGGATCCTGGGATAAGAAGGAAGGTGCTAAGGACACTGAGCGTCCCTGGCACAGCTCCAGCAGTGATAATGCCCACGCTAAACAAACTGTGGCTTCTTTTCCAAAGCTGCAACCTTAAAGGCCTTCTTAGGTAGGTGGCATCCCACTTCCAGGTGGACCAATGTGAAACAGCATGACTCCAGTTCTGGCACACTGTGCCACCATTCCAGGAGGAAGGATACTTTTCCCCAAATGTACCTTCTTACAGACAAACCAAAAGTAAAGATGTCATGCTGAACTTGGCAGCACCACAAGCCCTGCCCTTGAAAAGCACACCGCTCAATTGTGGGAGCTGTCCCACACACACACACACACACACACACACACACACACACACACACATACACATACAGAGCCTGTTAAGAGTTTCCTTTGCACAATAGTTACAAACCCTAACAAAAAAATAACAGTAATGGAGTTTTATTCTGTCTTGCTCATTTTCTACTTGCTTTTTTTCTATCAGTTTTTCATTGCATATATGATCATTCTGGCCTTTATGGAAAATGTCAGTCTGAGGTAGTGTGTAATGGGTGCTTTTTTCCTTTAATCAATTATTTATTTGACCTTTTCATTTAACAGTAACATTGTTACTGTTAAAGGCAATTGAAACAATGAAATATGAAATGTCAAGGTTCTTGAGAGATGTTAGGGAAGACCTTGATATGCAAATTAATGTGTAATGTTTTTATGATCACTCCATTCATTCGGTAGTATATTGTTAATACTTTCATAGATGAAATATTTATAAGACATTTATTCTATTTATGGATTTTATTAAAAATGTTGTATTTTTACTTGCATTTACTATAATAGAGAACAGAAAAAGTTGAAATGTAATGCAGGATCTGCATATTGGTCTATTTCTGCATATATACCTGCATTGCTGGCAGCTTTGAAAAAAATTGAGGCTATCATCATTATTATTATAGTTACATGATATTATGATTTGATTACAGTGAATAATTTGTACACTAATAACTTTGCATTTATATAGCTGGGTAATTTTTACTGTGTCAGTTCAGAATAAGGACCTTGACCGAGGGTATGACAACAAGAGGTAAGATTCACACAACTGCAAGGCTGATGATGATGATGCAAGGCTCTAACCACTACGGCACATAAAATATTAAAAATGCCTTGAAAAGACAAGATTTTTGTTGCTAGGCTGTGCATTCTAGAACGGCCACCTTCTACCTGACATCCTGTATGAACACCTTTAAAGTACTTTTGTGGTAACCCTGTGAACCACAGTAGTTTTCATTCTGCCTGATCCCATCACCAGATTTAGTGATAAGGGTTCCGTGGTAATATGGGTTGGACACCATTGTTATAAACTAATTTCACGTGACAGTCTAAAGCAGGAAGAACTGGTTTGATCTACGGCAGAAAGGCATTTGAACACAGAACCATCTGCGGTCCCATCACTGTTCTTCACATTGTCTTTCCTCTACCCCATGTTCATGTCAGTTTCTTGTTCATGTCTTCATTTTGGGGTTGGGTCCAGGTTTGCACTTAGGGCCAAGGCCAGAAGTGGTCCTGTCAGTGGAGAAAATCAGTACTCCCACATTCCCAGCAACATATACCTTGTCTGAGATCCTGTACATTATGAGTTCTGTGCTTAGCTGCATTAAAAGGTCCCTCTAGAAAATGCAGGCTAATTTCCTTCATGTGAGCAAAGCAGCCCCTTGGCCTCCTGTTGGCATGATGGTGCACATCCTGCTGTGACCAACCATGCGCTGGTGAAGATTAAAAGAGGAGGCTGTGGGATGTTGGATCTCATTTGCATTTCAGTAGAGAAGCAGCACTTGCATTTGCATCTTTGCCCAAATTTTTCACTTCTGGAACCCGGGCCAATTCCTTCCAAACAAATTAGCAGAACCCATTTTGACAGTCTGCTGCTGATGAAGCTGATGAATCTCACTACTTATATTTCACATGTTGTCATCTCTCACACCAGTGATGATGATCTGTCATGCCAAGCGAAACCAGCAGGTCAACACACAAACAGAACAGGTCTATTAGATGGCAGTTGTGATGTAGGCCTCGATGCTGGACTTCATACTCTAGTATGTATTATTGCGACTACTTTTAATACAAATTTTTAATAGCCTTTATTTTTTCCTCTAATCGTGGACTTTATATGAAGAAAATGACTAGCTCACAATAAATCAGATCTTTATTGTTAATAATACAATAAATCAGAGCTGGGTCACATATCATTGAACATAAGGGCAACTGGTAACAATATTATCATGCAGGTTAAATGTTCACATTTCTAGAGGAAAAAAGTAAAATATTTTTTGTTTAAGCAGATGTTTTTCTCACGACCAGCTTACAAAGCAAGATTTGTATATGAGGCTACTTACTTACCTACTTACTTACATGGTAATAGTTACTGGAGTGATTCACTGTGAACACTTTGATTAACAGCAGGAGTTGGGATTTGAACCTGGGTCTTTCTGCTATAAAATAACACTTCTGACAACTACATTATCTGCTGCCCTTGAAATTAAGCTCGTAATCTAGTCTGACGTGAAAAGGGAACTTTGCACTTAAAATAGACTCACCTCAGAGGCAGGCAATTTGCATGTAGAAAATGTACTTTGGACTTAAGGGAGAGTTTACTCAGCCTGTGTCCCACATCACAACACCCTCTCTTAGTCTCTCTGCTCGCAGCTCGCAACCTGTTTTTTGACAGGTTCCGGCTCCTGCCTGCCTACCGCTCCATACTCTGGCAAGTGGGGCCAAGGTAACGTCTAACTTTTTTAAAATCTCCCAGCGACCAATGGAAGGGAGCCCCACGTTGTGCGACCCAATCACAACTCCCCCCGCCAGTTAGTTCGCGCCCCTGTGTGAAAAAATGGGAGAACTTCACCTGGGCGCCCTTTTTGCTTTTTTTTAAACTATGCATTTTTTGTCCACCCCAACAGCCCGCGCTGCCTCTAGCAGAAAAGGCTTCCTGTCACTAACAACTGTTAACTGCTCACTTCCTGAATTTCAGAGGCTAAACGACACTTAAGGTCCCGTCATGCCTTGGCCTGTCTAACCAGCGCCTGATAATCTCCTGGTTATTATCTCCCCCATCTACAGAAAGCAAATGAGCTCATATTTAGGGAAATTAACCCTGGCAAGTAAAATAAATTTGTGTGCTCATTAGTGGCTCCCTTACCTGGTATTATTATTATTATTATTATTATTATTAAGCTTTAGTATGACTTGAACACGCTACTTACAACAAAATAGCTGTGACCTAAATGTACCTTCCAGAAGCTGATGGTGTGATGTTGCAGTGGGGCCAGTGATCTCATTCAAATGACAAAGGTCACATGCTAAAGGGAAGGAAGCCACCATAAGGAAGTGGTTTTTATTTGTTGAGCTTGTTGTCTTTTCTTTCATATTTCAGTGTTAAACCAGCTTTAGCCATGCTTGTCTCAGACATCTGGGTTGTCTTTTTCAGAAATGTTCAAAAATAAGAAGCTATTTGCACCCATCTTTGTTCTGTTTAACTGTAGCTGCCTCTAGCTGCCTTACTACAAGGAAAGTGAACCAGGGAAAACATGGCTGTAGGGTTTTTTGGCTTCTCTGTTTCTGTGGTTATTAGTTAACAGGAACTAGAAGACATGAACATGAACCATGAACACTAACACAGGAAAAAAAACAGTTTGACTGGTTAAGTCATAAACCACTCACCCTACTGGCAGCACTGAAAGACTGCAAATCCACATGTTGTAGGAAAGTACTGCCCTCTAGTGGTGAAAATAACACAACAACAACAACAACAACAACAACAACAACAACAACAACAACAACGCTTATATTGTAGCTGTGAGTGATTTTGTTCCACCACACTGGGGCCAAAAGTAAGACCCACAGGGCTTTGAATTCTGGATCCCTGTAGGTGGAACTACCACTGAGCCAAAGGTGGAGTAAAGTACTAGTGTTGCAAGGATGTAGACATTCATCAGATACTGTAGGTTAGGGGTTGCAGATCTCTTCATCATCCTATAGGCCATG
The DNA here is from genome assembly GCA_900497675.1 of Arapaima gigas. Classification (NCBI taxonomy): domain Eukaryota; kingdom Metazoa; phylum Chordata; class Actinopteri; order Osteoglossiformes; family Osteoglossidae; genus Arapaima; species Arapaima gigas. Next base: position 498,635 of record UFQX01000056.1, read on the forward strand.
ACCAAAATATTGGGCTTGATTCAGGGGGTCACTGACTCAGTAGATGAGAGACATTTTTTTTTGTCTTACATTTCCCTGGTTTCAATCCCCCCTCATGTTGTAGATCCCTTGAGCAAGGTTCTTACCCTGAAATGCTCCAATAAACATTTCCCAGCTGTATAAATGGGCAAATAAGTTACTTTGGAGAGCAGCAACAGGAAAAGCAGGTCCTGTCAGTGCAGCACAAAAGCAAATGCTCACTTAACATGCTCATGATGTTGCCTCTGTGACTACTGACCTTCATGTTGAGGATGCCATGATCACCATGATGTTTCACACTTCACTTCCATTTACTTGGAGCTTATAATCAGCTTTTGTCTGATGAGTAATAATATTGTACTTCTAGCAATTAACATTGAGGGTTTTACAGAGTGAAGGGAAGGGAAGGGAAGAAGATCACAGAGTGTTAATTGTATTGTTATTTGTCACTATTCAAAATAGCAGGTGATACAGAGAGGCTGAAGTGGCTCAGGTAGAAATGAATTCATCTGTCCAGGGTGCGCTTAGTGAACCGTATTTAGACACCAGTGAATCGGCTCTGGATGTTTGTAAAGAGGGCCATTTTTTGGCATGAGGGTTTTGATACATGAGCTCTAAAGAATCCAGTGAGCTAAGGGAATAAATTAAATAAATAAAATAGATAGTGAAACGCTAGAAACACAAGAAAATCCATGCTACACTAGATTTCTGACATTACTTATGTAGTTTATGCACCATCAAAAGACACTGCTGGTGTGCTACAGTGTTTTACGGTCTTGAAAGATATACATGCATAACATGAGATATAACAAAATTCTGGCATCAGATTGTATAGTAGGCAGTTCTGCCACCTTGCACTTAAAAGCCATAGGTTCAAATCCCATTTTCTGCTGTAGTGGATGGGAGAACATTGTAAGAAGCTTAACAGTGTGAATGTATTCCACTGGTCATGACAGAACTGCTCACCTTGGCAGGGAAGGTGAATTATTTGTCATCCCATGACACCCAAAACCTACCAAGTCTAACTGGAGATTTTGTAATATTGTAATATTAGAGGTACTGTAAGGAGGAGCAACTTGACAAGATTGCAGCTGTGCAGCTGTTCAGTACCTGTCTACCCAGCAGTGGGATGGTCTGTCCGTCACAGTCCAGGGGTTTGAACCATTGCAAAGATCTCTTTATAGTACCTTTCAGCAATCATAACTGATGGTGCCAAAGTCACCAGTTTGCCCCACAGCTCCTGTGCTGTGGGTTTGGATGAGGATTTGAATCTGGCTCAGTCTGTGTGAAGTTTGCATGTTCTTCTCATGTTTGTATGGATTTCCATTCACAGCCCAAGGGCATTTTAGATTTTAGGCACTTTGGTTACTCCAAAATGACAGTAGTGTGTGAATTTGAGTGAAACAGTGTGTGTGGTGGCATTGGGGTGGACTGGGATCCTGTCCAAGGTGTGTTCCCCTCATGCTCTTCACTACCAGAGAAGACTGCAGACCACTGTAACCCTACATTGGACAACAGGTTACTGATAACTGAGGGACAACTGGATGTTACACAATTGAAGTAATGTGCAATATTTAGGTCAGTCTGTAAAACTGTCGCACAGAGAAACTGATTTTCACATCAATATTAGGGTAAGAGTAATTGTGGAGACTGAAGAAGCTGACCTGATCACGCAATTTTATGTTTGAAGAGCAAAAGAAGAGCACAAAATCATCTTCATGTTGTGTTTCCAGTTGTTTGTTAGGTAGAGACTGGAGGGGAGTAGAGAACTTGCAGGAGGGGCCACTTTGAGCTCCACAGTGACTCATTCACAGGATGCAGCTTCCACAAGACAGCTGTGACTATAAAGAGAACGCTGATGCTGATGGTGGTTTTGTGGTGTAGTTTACCATATCTGCATGCGGTGCACAGTTTTCCAAACACAAACTTTTGCTGAAGATCAAAAGAGCTTTATTGTTGTATATTACATGTATGCGCTGAATATGAAAGCAAAGATGAGTCCTCTCCACCGACGATGGAGTCTGAACAGGAATCACATATGAACCCGTCTCTCCATTTGGGCAGATGGTAGTGCTAAAGCAGATTGCAGGCTGACTCGGCGTGGCAGGGGGCACCACCGCAGTCCTCGCCCTCCACCCCTTTCTCCGTGGCAGCTGTAAAATGCATGGCTATTTATTCCACTGGGAAAAAAAGAAACAACGGCGAGCCATGAGTGGGGTCACCTGCTGGTGGGGGAGAGGTAAGGTGATTACATAAAGGTAGAGAGCAAACCAGAAAGAGGAGGCGGGGTTAATGGTGAGCGAGGTGGCCAGATCAAGCAAGCTCCGCCTCTGCTACATTTTCCAGCTGATGGGGTTAGTTGAACATTAGCCTGGAAACAGATCTTATGTTATGGGTACAGAAGAACAAAACCTGTCCTCTAGCTGCTAAAGACAGCATGTAGTTATGGGAAAACTGTGCTAGTAGAAAGAAAGAAAGACACGGTTTAATCATCTTAAATCTGCATTTTCAATGCTTTCATTTTGGTCACTGAAACATGCAGACATTTGAAAGGTTGCTGGGCTACCTGTAGGCAGCACGTTCTTCTCAAAAAACCCATCACTGGAGATGTTCCCTGCAGGGCTGTACTGGCCCACCACAAAAATGGTCTGTCCATCACTGGCGACGCCGACGCCAACTTCTTTTGTGTCCTTCCACACCACCTGGGTGAAGTGCCCTGTGGAGGCAACCAAAGGTAGCATTAGGTCAGCGTTCTGGATGCAGACATGCAGGTGTTGAAGTGCAGTCAGTTTGTTTAGCACCACTGTTTCTGCAGATCATGCAAATAGCTGTTATTGAATTCATCAGAAAGGTGCTGGTGCATTTTTGAAATGGATAGGAGATCAGGAATGAAGTGGTTCAGAAAAATATGTTTTTTGACATCTTTCTTAAATGCTAAGAGTAATTCAGCAGCTCTGAGACACAGAGAGTTCATTATAACACATCTGAGCCAAAACTGAAAACCATCAGGCATTTGATTGTGGGCCCCTTGTGTGTGGGACCACCCAGTGGCCAGAGGCGGAGGAGCGCAGCTATATGAGGATGTATGCAGCAGTTACCTGTGTTGGAGTGGAACCCAGGACACCTGAAGTCATAGTCCTTGATCTCACTGTACCAGTTGTCCACTGCTTCCTTCCCTGGAACCACAATGAGGCAGTGACAGTTCATTATTGGTTCTATGATTATGTTGCATATTATTATTATTCTTTTCAGAGTGTCACAGCAAGTAGGAGTGCTGCTGCACAGTTCCAGAGCTAAGCGTTTTGAGGTGGGTCAGATTTGGCTCTGTGTGGAATTTGCATGTTCTCCCTGTGTTCATGTGAGTCTCCTCTGGTTTCCTCCTGCAGTCCAAATACATCTGTTTCAGGCAGATTGGCAATTGCCTGTTGTGTGACTGCAATTGACTGGCATTCCATCCAGAGTGTAGTTTCCTACTTTAGTGCATCAAGAGATTGGGATAGGTTTTAGCCCACTTCAATCCTGACCAGAAAAAAGCGGTGAAGGGACCACCAAAAACGTGCATGGGACAAGATATAGTTAATAATGGATGCATGAATGTTCCTTTCATTTTAAAGAAAATCCTGCCTAGCAAATCTGCACATAGTGTGATTTTTTTATCGAAACACAGGATAGCAAGGGACTCTAGCTCAGACACACACCTCCTGTGGTTTGACGTGCTGTGATCTGTCCTGTTTTCCCCTGTTCCTGTAAGGGCCACATATTTCATGGCGTAATGCACATGCCTGACAGTTCCAGTGGCCTAGTTCCTCCTGCAGCCCTGAAGGTGCCCAGTGAGTGAGGCATGTTCCTCATCTCAATGACAAGTCATGCAAAGCTTTAGACTGACAGCACTATCAGCACTAAGGTAACAGTCATGCAAACTGGAAACCAAATGAACATCTCAGTGTGAATGCAATATATAGAATAGTAGGAGGTGTGGAATGAGAATCATTTAATCATCAGAATCAAAAAAATCAAGAATACATACCATGTGACACCCCTTGTTCTGTTCACCCGTTTCTGCTGCTGAGATCATTAATTTGTTGTGCATTAATTTATTTAGCTGTTAAGTGGACTTCAGCATCTGTAACACAACACATTCCTCCATCTATGCAGTTGGATGTTTCAGTGAATGGCACAGTAAAGCAGTGGATAGCTCTGGTGCCTCACACCTCCTGGGAATCGACATGGATTCCATTCCAGCCTTGTCTACATGGGGTTTTCATGTTCTCCCTGTGTTTGTGTGGATGGATGGATGGATGGATGGCTATTTCAGTGACACAATTCACTTGCTTTGTTAAGGACATTCATGTGACTAGAACCCACATCCTATCTGAACTGCACTCTTGGTGACCCACCTGTCAGCTTCTTGGGGGTGGAGCTCCAGGCGTAGTAGAGGTTCTCACCATGCTTGGTGCTGCTGTGCTGCATAGTCTTCATTGCGAGCAGCTGGTTGGCCCACTCCTGGGCAGAGGCGCACAGCTCCTTGGTGAGAGTCAGGCCCGGAGTGCTATGCTTCTGCCGGTAGGCATTGTGGGTATCCAGGAACTCCTTCTTAAAGCTGGCGTCTATTACAGCAAAAAAAAAAAAAAATCTGTCACTTGATTTTTTAATAGCAGGTAGTGTAGCAGAGATGGACATGATCTTATAACAAAAGGTTGCCTATTTAAATCCTACTCCCCACAGCTGGAGTACCCTTGAGTAAAGTACTTTTGCTGAATTCCTCCTGTTAAGTACCAGTTATATAAATGAATCAAATATCATGGTTTAGCTGCAGTGGGTAGTGCAGTAGTGAGGGCTATTTGCCCACAGTGTGAACATCCTGGGTTCAAGTACAAACTTTTTACTTACCTTGTACTTTTTTGTGTACAGACTAGGGCTTCATAAAGGGCAGAATGTACTAATTTTTATTTATTTATTTATTTATGTATGTATGTATGTATGTATGTATGTTAATGTCTTGGCAAATTTAAAAAAATCAATGCACATTTCATGAACTATAATTCTGACAAAGTCCTGAGAGGAATGAACAAACCTGCCATGGTTTTCGTTTTCTTATTTCTTTAGAAGTTCAAGAGCTGAAAGTGAGACAGGCTGAAAATATTACAGTATTTATTAAAATACAAGCAGTTGTTATCAGAATAGATAACTGCAATAATTTCATGTGTTACTAAGTGAATTAATCAGCGTTTAAGGTCCCACTGAAACATTCAGACAGCTCAGGTTGAATGAAAATGTGCAGCCCAACAGGACCAGGAGGAAAGATGGTTCATAAAATTACAGCAGGTATAAAACATCTCATTAACACACTAAATATAGGAAATGTAGTTAGTCAACGCAAACTTTATTGGAATCTTTGAGAAATGCATGAGTCCTTATAATGATATAATATAAACATTAGCCTGCAAAATATTAAGAAATATTTACATTTGTTACCTTTTTAGCTGTTCAAGTTGTGATGAACAGTATTAAAAAATGATGTTACAAAATGTGACGCTATAAAATACTAACAACGTTAAATTCTATATTTTCGCAAGTTTCACCTTTATTACCAAGAATACCCTCTGCACTTAATAATAAATATAGACTTTACATTGTTAGCAGAGGCCATGCATGACAATTATTCCCCATTATTTCCAACATATATATATGAGGGCAATAAGCATGTGCAGCTCTGGTAAAGAGTCTCCATCCCTGCCCATATGTACACACCGTTCTGAGCGATCAGTCCCCCTTTCTGTCTCAAGGTCCTCCTTTCTCTCCTGTCTGTGTAGCTCTGGTCACCTATATATCCCAGCCTGGCATCCCGCCCCCATGCCTTTAAGCAAGAGGCTCTCCCATGAGAGGACGTACCCGCACAGTTCTGCCTTCGCGCTCACAGACTTTACCCTCCATTGCGGTTTCTCAGGATCGACACTGTGTCCGTTTTCCACATCCACAAGGTATGAGTGTCAGCGGAGCGGTTCACCACAGGCTTAGGCCACGCATCCCGATGGGCAATAGTCCTCTGTTCTGTGTGGGGGAATTTGTATGATCTAGACATGCATTCAAAATGTTCCGTCTAACACAGCTGATGGACTGTCCCCAAGTTTGAATATGCCATTTAAAGATTTTATTAGAGACTTCAGAGAACAGAGCCTTGTCTGAAAAGACCCTTATCATTCTCACAAGTGTGTATGTTACAATAAATTTAGTAAAATATAGTACTGTTGCTGTAAACTGTGAAAATTTGACAAAGACTAATTCCCAAGTGAAAAATAGCTTTTTCAGATTTTAAGAATTTTATTGTGATGCAAAAGAGACAGTTATGAGTTTCTGACCTACAACTGTAAAGTCATAATTCATGGTAAACAGCATTTATTGTTCAACATACTTTTTTACAAAACAGTTTATGACTCTTGTAAATGTATATAGCATTTATTGCAGTATTACACATTTGTTTCCATCACAAAGATAAAAAAGAGGCCTTTTTGCAGAGCTGGATGCAGTCCATTATGGACACTGGCTCACATACCCAAAATAAAGTGATCACCATCAGCTCTTTTAGCTAGCGGGTTAATTATTTAGCTGTTTTTTGCTTTTGCTATTTATTTATTATGTGCTTTATGAGTGTCTGGGTTTATGCATCCTATGTGTTCAGCTGCTGTGCACTGAATTTCCCAATGGGGGATCATTGAAGTCCCATCCTATCCTATCCTAACATGCCTCTGCCGGATTGAACAACCTTTTTACCACAAGCTTGGCTCTAATACAGCTGAAGTGTCCCTGACTGATAGGAAATCCACAGACAAGTATCCAGGTAGGAAAGTGTGACATTTTCAGATGGAAGAAGACACATTCTAGACAAAGGTGTCTGCTAAAGGAATAAATGCAGAACAACTTATATTAATATATACATGTGTAAGAGTCGAAAAGAACATTTCTCCAGCCTACTTCTACTTTGCAGCACATTTGTAGCAGAAGAACAGTATTACAGAAGATGACATTTTTACATTGAATCTGAAAAATCATTTATAAATTGTTTTGGCAGCAGTGCAGCAATAAATATTGTCTATAAACTGCATAGGGGTAAAAAATTACTGCTTGTGTGCAGCCATCATGTTTTAAATGTAACCTTTTGTTATGAGTGACATTTCTCAAATAATAATATTCAATGACTTATGCAAGATAAACTAAGAGAATTTTCTTGTCATGGTGTCTGAAAGTATGTATCTCTCTCAGTGTTTGGTGACACTAGTCTGTGAGTGTGAAGTGCAAAGAAAGCTGCCAATCTGGAATTGTCTGTGTTCTTTGGTAAAAGAACCTTACTGCACCTGCTGCCGACAGAAAATTCTGATTCAGAATGAGGAGCATATAGAAAACAACTTTAGTCCTCACTTGCGAGTCACAACATGTGATGGTCAGATACCAGTGACCATAAATGGTCTTGGTCAGCAGAACAATAAGCTGATGCTTTTCTCCAAAGTGATGTACAATGTTAGGCTTGTATGCTAAGCTACTTACATTTATTAATCCATCATGTAGCAGGATAATTTTGCTGTATCACCTGAGCACTTCTGATTGGCTGGTAGCAGGTATAACCACTGCGCCACCTGCTGGCCTGATTGTATTGGCACATTATTCTCAGTGTTAGTTGTTAATGTTGCTCAATCTCATCCTGTTTTTCGCTTGTAAACGTGGCTATTCTAGAGTGACTGACTCAAATTCCCCCCATGGTTGTTTGAGGGGTGTGCCGCTCACCCGTTCACGTGGTTGTGAGTCACAAACTCACTTACAACGACTCGGCACTGTTTTAATGAGCTGCCACTGTAAAAACAGAAGCCAAGACTTCAAAAGCGTGTGGTCCCAATTACAGGTCCCTTTAACTGTTTTCAGGCTTGGCTTGTGCTGTTTGGTGCTATTACTGCTACAACCGCAGAGGCTCATTTCATTAAATTTAAGTAATTTCAGGGTTGGGTCACCTAAACTTCACCCACATTAAAAACAGATGTTATTTTCCCCAATTAATCTGAAATTATACCATATGGATTGTGCATGATAAGTCTATTGCATTTTAAAAAACTGGGGACATTGACAGTGGAGAGATAAGGGAAATGAATAATTGAAAGATCATACTTAACTTTCATTTCACTCAGCATCCTTCAAGAAAGTGTGAAGTCAACTATTATGTGCTTCTGTTTGAAATTTAAGACTACTGTGTTATTGTTCAGGAGGAAATGCACTGTTTAAGGGTGTGTCTGTTTGTTTGTCAGAATGCAAAGGGAAACACCTGAAGGGCTTTTAAACATTTCCTTTAAAGGTATACAAGGTATACATGTATAACTTCCATAATTATTAAATATGAAACATTGACACATGGGGTAAATGGAAAATGACTTTTAAGACAAGGTAAGCAGGTTGGACAGTTACTGAAAAACTTGTTTTCATTATATTTTTACATTCAGATGAGCGATTCAGCACCTGGGGCAAAAGGTCACAAAGGTGCTCACATTTCTAGAGGAAGAACATTAGACACCTGAGTCAAACACACATTTGTGGAGGCAGCTTCTCATGTCAACCATAGCAACAGAATACATTTTCACTGAAAGCTACTTTTATAGCCTGGAGGCCTGGGCCTGTAGGGTGGTGTGGAATACTAGAAAAACTATGTCAACAATGAAAACTCCAAGTGCAGAAATGGCTGAAAAGTACTCAGAAGCTCACACTGGCAATTGTTCTGAAAACATGAAGATGCCAGCCTGTTCTTGGCTTCACAGAATAGACTCAAGCTGTTGAGCCTACAAGGAGAGTGCAGCACGTCAGAGAAGATACAGTACCAGGGCGATCCAGAGTGTGGTCCAGACCGGCAGTGACCAGCGAAGCCAAGACAGACCAAACACAAAGCTTTACAATAAAAACGTATTTAATGACTTCTGCTTTAAACTAATAGCACTATTGTTATTACTTTATAGCTATAAAATTTATAAGTTGAACTGAGTACAACATCTAATTATACTGCATTTTATACTCATGTATGTGAGCTAAAATCATAAATTTGGGTGTATAAACCAGAAAACCCATTGTATACTTTAATTTCTGATCTAAATACTATATATTTGGTTTACCCAGTGGCTTCTAAAGAAAAAAATAATGTAAAATGCAGAAGTAAACATGGACTTGGTGACACAATACACTAAATAAAGATCCCCTTCATATAAACATTGTAAGGACATAATTTCTTATTCATTTTCCATTGTCATTGTACTCAAACATGTAAAAACACCGTAGGCTGCAAAATTTGTTAATTTAATGAGACATTGCATAAAAGGATGATTAAGACCCAATAAACTCAAAGATGGATTTCATTATGTACACTGAAAACATTGAAGTATTACCAGGGATTAAGGTGTTATACTGAGCTTTAGCACCAAAGAACCTAACCTGTCAGCTCATATACAGTAATCACAGTAAAGAATATGGGATAAAAAATTGCGTAACACACCTTTAATATATTTTTATGCTTTACAGGAAGAAAGTAGATGGCCTTACAGCATTTTGCAGGTAAATGTCTTGCGTGCAATTTATCCATAGTGACACTTAGGGCAGTGGCTCGGTTACTGAAGCAATTCAGGTGACTGAGAATATGGTAAAAGTCAGAAGTCCAGACCCCCACCTTTGGGAAAATGAACCAACAGCCGTTTGACCCTACACAGTCAGAGAGTACAGGAACAAACATGAGGACAGGCCTGTAATATCATGGACAAACCAAGAAGGAAAGTTCTGGAAAAGCATTGTCTCAATGAGCAGTGAGTCAAAAACAAAGGAGATACTTTTTAAGGAACACAAAACAAGGCAAGGGACAGCACAGATGAGTTTAATTAAAAAGTTATTTAAAAACTTTTTCCTAAAACATGCACATGCTTTATGCAAATTGAAGTGCTTATTTTTTCATTAAAACATGGTCACATCTTCTTTTGTTATTGCAGTCAATTAGGCTTCTACCACCCAAACCCGCAGTTTCATTTTGCTATTGTTTTTACTGTGAATTTTGATATTTCTTACCAATATGACTTTGAGAAATGACATTTCCTCTTTGACACAGTTACAATGACAGTATAAGACTACAGTAAATGAATGCCAAAAAATCCCCAGAAAGGACCATGTAGGCCATACAATATTGCAAACACTGAGTTTGTTTCTGCAGTGATTATGGTCACATTAATAATCATTTTGTATCAGGTCAAATTTTTTTCCATAGGTAACAGATGCCTGAATTACATAAAGGATTTGAGTTTCATATATTTTTTTTCAATGCCGCTCATAAATAGAATTTATTTTCATTAATAAAATGTGTAGAAACAAAATTTGTTAACAGTAGCATAATAAAGTTATGCACTTCACCACAAAACCCACAAAATAGAGAGGGTGCAGAAGAGTGAACTCAGAAAAGAAAACCAAAACAAACTAAACCACTGAAAAAAAATACTGCAGCCTGCCTATGAAACACAAAAATATGGAATTATGCATTAATTATGGAAACTTTCATTCGTGGACATCGTTTTAAACAAGGTTTTTCAGCCTGAGAATGAAGTCTAAAATATGTTCTGAAAATCTCATTTCAATTTCAAGATGTCATTTTTAATATTGACCGCAGTAAGACTTTACGACTCATGTAAAACCAATAAACTACATGCTATAAAAAAAACATGAACTTTAATACAAAAATAAAATCCAATACTGTTATACAATTAAAGGTGGGATATTTTATGGGAATACATCTAAAATTAGAACACAAATAATGAAATAGTTAAAATATTTGAATCGGACACTTTTTTTTACAAGAATGTATTCTGAAGGGCTGCAAAGGGGCAGTACTGTGGTGAGAACAAGGTGGATTTTCATGAGCAGGGAGTGATTGGGTTTGAATCCCAAAGGTTTGGAGTGAAACAATATGGTAGTGTAAAGAAAGCTGTGAATCTGTGCTGTTTTTTGTTATTATTATTAAAGTGCCTTTCAGGAAAACTCAAGTGCAGAATCCTTCACCTCCCCCACCACTGCATAACTGCAAAGGGCCAAACTCCAGCAAGCAACAGTCCACCAATAACAAAACAGGGAGCATTTATCCCTTATGGTCACTTTCGAGACTGATCTTTACCACCTTTTACCATGCTGTTACATTTCTGAGATGAAACTGGATTTCACAGATTATTACTCATTTTCCTGACAACGTTCTCTATATACTGAAATTAAAACAACCAGACTTTCCTTTATTAGACTATTTCCCAGATCATTAGTTACAACAGTACGTCATTTATCTGACACCTTTATCTCAAGAAACTTATGTTTGTAAACTAAGTTGCTTAGAGTGACTGACCCATTTATACAGCAGGGGCAGTTTTTACTATAGTAATTCACATCAAGTAGCTTGGGCAAAAGAGACTTCAGGGACTTCATCCTGGGTCCTTGGAATCCAAGACAAGAGCTCTATCCACTACGCCACCTGCTGCCCCATGATTTAAAATGGTTATTTCTTAAAGAAAGCAGTTACCTGGACCTCACATTTACTACAGTATCCTTGGACTCCAACGAGCCTTTACAATATCAGAAGGTTCAAAAGTATCTTCTTGAGGAGCAATGCCGTTGTACCCTGGAACATCGCAACGCGAATGTGAGTAAGGAGCTGTGCTGGAATTCTCCGTCACTACAGGACATGTCAGAAACACTGCAGTCGGGCGACGAGGAAAACTGTCTTGTTTACATGGTCTGAAACGGCAGCATCTCAGCCGAACGGGATACAGACATGAGAAACTGCACCCGCGGGTCCCACGTGAATATTCCTCACCCCGCCATTTTCTGCTACAGCGAACAAGTGTTTTCCCACAACTCACGTGATAGTTCCACACATCACAAGTTTTTCAGCGCTTTGCAGAGCAGTATCGAACGGGGCCATAAAAGAAAATATATGAATGAACTACAGGAAATGTGTTAAACACATGTATGATTAAAAAACAGCCAGTTTCAGATTTCCTGTGTTCATAATATTACGTCAGAAAAACTTATTCAGTCACCTTAATGATATATTCCCTGCGTGACTGCGCCCACTGGAGGCTTCTATGCCGCAACAGCAGCGCAAGAAGGATTAAACAAAATGGTTAAAAATGGTAAAACGGAGCCCGATTCTTTACAGTCAATTAACCAATAAGATGGGAGAGACAGTCACCGATCGTTTTAAAGGCTGATAAATCGGCACTTTTAAAGTCTCCAACCTGGATTTAAAAAAAAAAAACCTGCAGCAAACTCGGATAACACCTTCTGCAACATAACACCTTGTCAGATGGGTGTGTGATCCCCTCACACACACACACACACACACACACACACGTCGTTTCAGTATCAAGAGTTGATGATGACCCATTAGTTACCTTTCCGTAATTTACATATTTATAACACATAAACGCGTTCAGTCACATAAACTTTACAGTGTCGAATCTGCCGTGGTCGCGCGTCTGGTCGTCTCTCGTGCTGCTGCGCGTGTGCAGGTGGGCAAAGCGGCCCCACACGATGGCCCAACTGCTGCGGGCTCTCCGAGTCCACACTGCTCGTCCCCGCGGCCCGGGGCGCTGCGTGTTTTCGGCGACGACGATCCCGAGACTGAGCGCGAGAGCCGCGCAAGCGCCCGCGATGCAGTACGAGGTGGGTGCCGAGCAGCAGATGGATGGATGGATGAGTTGATGATGATGATGATGATGATGATGATGAGCACAGGGGCTGCTGTCCTGTAGTGTCCTATGTAGTGTCCAGCTGTCACTCTCTGCGTCCCGTGTAGGAGTTTGACAGCCGGCAGGGGGGTCTTGACCACCTACAGGGGCTAAGCTCGCGGTCCTGACTCACTCAGTCACTATCCGACAGGGAGCACGAGTTTTTTTGATCAGTGTTCTTTACACTTATTCTCCCGGCCTCTGCTGACTCACAGCAACTGAGAAAACGAACCACACTGTGTGTCTGGCCGCAGTAAAATGATGGTAAAATTTACGGTGCAATTTTCCAGATAGATACAAATTAAACTGGATTAAATGGGCAAAAGAAACGTCTCTTCTTGTGGCCCCAGAAAAGCCATCATCGTGTGAGAAAGAAAGATATTTGGTCTATAAACAGAGAATAGTCATGCTGTTATCAGTCTGTGTTTTATGAGTAATAGGCAAATTTTAAACTCAAAGAAAGTCATGTAACTTTTTAGTTGTATTCTGTAAGAGCTTGGATGCTAACTGTGTGTGTGTGTGTGTTTGCGCACACAGGATGCTGTGCACACTCTCAACTTGCTGCAGACCAACGGCAGTGTGTTGGAACAGGTGTGTCAGGGGCGGGACCAGCCCCAGGTGCAGCTGCAGGCCATGCGGGACTTCCTGTGGCGCTCGGGCCTCAAGGTAGGAGCCCTGATCTTGGTTCTGAGTCCCCCCACTGTCCTCCTTCCTCCTGGGAGTGATGCTGGACATTTACTCTGTTTTCTGGACTGATGTTGTCACCCTCCAGGGGGCAGGGTGGGGCCTGTCTGAATGACACAGCCAACACAGGCAGCACACCTGACATCAATAGTGCTCTTATAACCTGAGCAAGTTCTTAAGGGGACCCTATTGTTGCACCCTAGATTAAAAGATTGAAATGCCCTAGTAATGAGTAAAATTAATAAGTTTTATTGATGATGATGATGATGATAATAATAATATTGAGGCTGTGACTGTTTGAGCAGGTAGAGGACCTTGATGGCCTTAATGTTATTCACGTGGCAGGAACGAAGGGGAAGGTGAGCATCTTCAGTCAAATATTTATTATTAATATGCCAGTATTTATATGAAAAGTAAAAGATTTTCCCTTTATAAAGTATGCTGTGTCCCAGTTTTATTATTAATCAAAGAATGGCATTTAATAGTTCATTATTAATGTATGCCTCTCTCCAAGTTGGTTTATGTTGTGAGGTTTGTATGCTAAGCAGTTTATGTAATATTTAATTTATACAGTGTGGTAATAGTAACTGTGGCTGATCTGGGTGAGTGAAGGTGTGCGCTTTACCCACTGTGCTGTAACCACCAAGCCACCTGTGTACCTTATTTTACTCCCCTAATGCTCTGTTTGTATCACAGTTGCTGTGTAACCCCAGACTGTGATTTTCATGCTAGTGTGATTCTTCAGGGCTCCACGTGTGCTTTTGCTGAAAGGATCCTTTGGAATTATGGGTTCCGCACTGGATTTTACAGGTAAGTGGTTCGATGTGAGAGAACAGGGAGCCACGCTGGTTATTTTTCAGGCACACAGTGGATTATTTTGGTGTGAATTCCCTTGACTTAAAAGAACCAGACTGTCAATATTAAAACAGTTACCTGTCGTGTGTCTGTGTGTGTCTGTGTGTGTGTGTGTGTTGGACTTTGGTGCAGTGACCCTTTGGGGGAATAATTAACAATGACATGCGGACGAGTGTTTAATTTTCCTTCTTTGTACTCCAGCTCTATGAGTGAAACTTAAATCTCGTGCAGCTTCAGTTACCAGGTCTCTGTAAGTGTGGGTAACCTCTGTCCTTGATTAAAGTTCCCTAAGGTCTGTTGTCCTCCTTGCCATTTTTGTCCACACAGTTCCCCACATCTGGTACAAGTGAGGGAGCGCCTGCGAATCAACGGGCAGTCAGTCACTAAAGAGCTCTTCACCAAATATTTCTGGAGTGTGTACAGCCCCCTGGACAAGTCCAAGGTCTGTGTGTTGTGAAGGGGTGGTGGGGGAACTTTTGCTGTTTTGGCAGTGAGTGTGTGCGGATGTTCCTTTGCCGTCCGGTATATAAATCAGGGGAGACTCCTGAAAAGTATATAAAACATCAAAGATGGATATAGTACCATCACTAATATGCAAACCTTGCTGTTTGATTGTCATATTATTTGTTAATTTAGATATTGCTTTTCTCTGACACAATTTATTTATTTTTAAATGTTAAGTGCATTAATGTACTTATTTAGGGCTAATCTTTACTATATCAGTTCATGGTAAGTACCTTGGTCAAGGGTAATACAGCAGGAAATGGTCTTTGAACCTGGGACTTTCATAGCAAGGTGACACTCTAACCATTGTGCCACCTCCTGTCCGTTTAAACAACTTGAGTTCAGAAACAGTGTTTCATTATTTCTTTCGGCATATTACAAGCTTTAGAATGGTGGTGTAATATCTGTAGCATAAATTCTCCTTTGCACAACTGCTACAGTTTCTCAGTGTGACTTGTATAATTCACAACACTTCCATGTCATGTAAAACTGGGCCCTGCACATGTCAGGAATGGGATACTTTGCTAAATTAGCAGGTGACTTTTTTCACTGGAACTAATGAAGGTAGCTTTGGTACTTTAAATCAGGAATTATAATTTGGCCTCACTTTAAGGGCAATATATTATACAGCCCACTGAACTGTGTGTGTGTGTGTGTGTGTGTGTGTGTGTGTGTGTCCATGTCTCCATGTCTCCACCTGGACTCCAGGATGCCCATGGTGGCAGCATGCCTTCCTTCTTCAGCTTCCTCACCCTGTTGGCCTTCCATGTGTTCCTGCAAGAAAAAGTGAGTGATATGGTAAACCCCCAGCCCAGAGAAGTATGGCACCACATCTCCCAAGGAACAGCATGATTTCTGGGTTGGGCATGGTTTGTTAACCACATGCCAGATATAGCTGCTTTTTGTTGAATATATGAATAGTACATTGCATTTGAAGATGAATTGACAAGACAATTTTCACAGGTGAAGCAATAATGCTGACTTTGTCTATCTTGAGGCCTCAGAAAAAAAGTTTTTTTTTTTTTTTTGAATTATTTTCAGGTCTTTAAGAAAATTTTCCAAGTCCCACCCACAAACGTGGTATGAGTAGAAAGAATACAATGTGTTCTATAAGGCGCATTAGGACCCAGCACTGTAGCTTCTACAGTTTAGGAAATACACTTAAAATATGTCCTCTGCAGTGGACAAAAAACAAATGGCTGTGTTTCATGACTTGTATTTGTATTAATTCCAAGTTTTCCTGCAAGTGCAGGTGGATGTGGCGGTGATTGAAGCTGGGATCGGTGGTGCCTACGACTGTACAAATATAATCAGGTAAGAGCTGTATGGCTTCAGGTGTGCAGGACGGTCTGTGTTCAGGCTGGAACCTGGGTTTACACGTTGTCTGGTTGATCACTGAAATGAAAGAACATGGTACCAGCACCTAAGCTGTAAATGAAGTCCCGTGCCGCAGTGTACCTGTCTGTGGTAGTTTACACCTCTTGCAGCCAGTGTACACTTGGGCACAGTGCCAAAATGTGACATTTTTGCTTGAGGACACTATGAGCAAGTCAGTAATTTTGTATGAAATAATAAAAAAAAAAACATTAAAAAATTGTTTTGCTTTAGTGATTACCACAATAGGGGTGAGGAGTAGTAAAACCCTTTTTTCCCCTTTCTCCATTACTTTTCCCCATTAGAAAGCCATGGGTTTGTGGAATTTCATCCTTGGGGATCGACCATACCAATATTCTGGGAGACACCATTGAGAAAATAGCCTGGCAGAAAGCTGGCATTTTTAAGGTCAGTGTCTTAGGGTGCATGTTATATAATCAATGTCATTTACTTTTTTGTTATTGTCTTAATATAAAAAATAAAGAGTCTGAGTAAGGGGAGGTATTGGCTGATTGCCTATGAGAACACTCCATTATCTGTGTGACTTTTGCAATAACTATTAAGCATTCAGTAAAACTGTAGGGTGGGAAGAAGCAAAGAAAAATTATTTGTTTATTTTTTTTTAACAACTTAATTTGCAGCAGCTCTTCAATTGTCTGTGCATGTGGGGACCCCTACATGAATCCTATGTATCGTCCCTTCAGCCAGGGGTCCCAGCCTTCACGGTGCCGCAGCCTACTGGCCCCATGGTGGTGCTGCAGGACAGAGCCCAGGAGATTGGGGTAATTTTTTTTTTTAAAATTTATTTTATTTTTTTTTTGTGTGTGTGAGAGAGAGAGAGAGCTTACAGTGTTAGGATTATTATAGTAAACTACATAAAATGTAAAAACCCATTTACGGACCTGGGCAATTGGTGTTGTATCAAGGACACTAGCAGTAGAAGAAATTAAGATGAGGGCTCTTTGATCACAAGACAATAGTTGTAACTAATATGCTACCTGCTTTTTGATGCACTCATCATTTTCAGTGTTTCTTGGACATACCTGTAAATGTGAAATTTCAAGTTCATTCTGGAAAATTGATTGAACACCTGTGTATACTCTTTTCTTTCACTGCAGACTAAATCCGTTGAAAAAACAAAATAATTTGACTTTCCAATGTCAGAATCATCTTAATAATTGCTGTAATTTATTAGGGTAATTGTGAAGAGCAGGACTGGGAGAGCCTGCTGTGTTCTGCCTCTGCTATGCTGTCACCCCCTGTCGGGGGTTTTGCACCAGAAGGAGCAGCTGATTTGTTTTAGATGTGTTGCTGGATGCTGCTGGCCATGTCCAACGTCATTTACAGCTCTTCCCCCTACATCAGTGTCCCCTCTTCGTGTGTCCGGAGCTGGAGGAGTACGAGACACCAGAGCGATCACTGCATCTGGGCCTGGCCGGACATCACCAGCGCTCCAACGCTGCCCTTGCACTCCAACTGTGCCAAAGCTGGCTACAGCAACGCAGTGCTCAGGGTATGACCTGCTGGAGGGAGGGGCTTGTTTGGAGGAGGAGCCTCTTCAAGGGAGGGGCCTGTTGGTGATTTGGGGGACGTGTTTCTATGCAAACTCTTTCCATAATCAATAAGTTTAGGTGTTTTAAAGACTAGAATTTGGTCTATCAGGCGCCTCCATATGTGCAAGTATCTTTTATTGTTATGTCCATTTTTTTATTTTTCCATTTTGGTTGTAGGTTTCTACGCTTTCAATCTGTTAAAAAGGCTTTGCCTGTAATTTACATTTAACTAGTTTTACATATAGTTGCTGTATCATTTGGACTTAATGTGGGGAGCAAAACAGTTTTTATGAAAATTGTGAGGTGTCTGCTGTTAGAGTGGAAATGCAACTATTTTTTGGGGGGGGGCTGTGGTTTTTTGGGACAGCCTGAGTCTTGCATTACTATCTGACTTTTTTGTTTCACAGTTCAGCATAACCTGGGGTTGTTGTCCTTAGCTGGTACCACTGTTGTCCCCAGTGCAGCTGCGTTCCAGCCCAGTGCCATGATGGTGAAAGGTTGGTTAAACTCCATGAAGTGACCGAATTCGTTCACTTTAACAATCTCATGTGGAACTTCACAATTAAAAATTACTGTCAATCTAGTGTCCCGAATTGTTTAGGAACAGATGGCACCAGGTTTGTTATACAAATCTACATTTATAGGTTGATGTGTTTTACTGAATAACAACAGTTTGCACTGTTCCCATGATTTATTCTACTTGTTCAGTACCATGACCCAAAAATATAGATATGACTGGAAAAGTTTTGTTTATGTTGCTTTCATTATTTATTAAATAAACTCCTGCAGATTTGCATCTTTTCATGTGACTACAAGGACTTGCTGTTTCTCCCTGGCTTCTTCAGGGCTGGAGGAAGTGGAATGGCCCGGACGTAGCCACACCATCCGGCACGGCCCACTCACCTACTGCCTGGACGGAGCCCACACCACAGGCAGCATGCTGGCCTGTGTGCGCTGGTTCCTCCAAGAGGGTGCCGCGCTGGAGAGGATGACGGGGTTTGTAGAGTCACGTGGAAGGTTGGGAGTGTCACGCTTTGTCCCACCTCTGCTGTTTCCCATCTCAGCCTGCCCTCCCTCTATCCTCAGGGATCCGGTGGTTCGAGTGCTGCTCTTCAACACCACGGGGGAGCGTGACTCTGAGGCACTGCTGAAGCTGCTGCGGGTGAGCACTGGGCATCAGGGGCACAGTGGATAGAACTGACCCCTTGCAAAAGAAGGTCCTGGGTTTGAGGCCTTACTTTTCCTGTTCGACCCTTGAGCAAGGTATTTACGGCAAAGTGATGCTATAAAAATTATCCAGCTGCATAAATGGGTAAATACCTGTAAGTTGCTTAGTTTACAGACCTCACAATCTAAGTCACCTTGGACAAAGGTGACAGATAATAAATAAAAATTTACATTTGTCAGATGGCCTGTGTTGCTGCAGACTGTGGTCTTTGAGGCCTGTCTGTGTCAGATGCCTGCAAAAATGAACCTGTTCTCTCCTTTTTTAGCTGTGTCACTTTGACTTTGCTGTTTTCTGCCCCAACATCACAGAAACTGTTGCATCAAGTAGTGTCGGTAAGAGGGCTTTTTTATTCTCCTCCTAAGCCTTGTTGACACCACCTGCTTCCACAGTTATTTTCAAAAAATAATTGCCATGCATGATGACATATGGATCAAGACAAGCTTATTTAATACATCATGCAGAATTCAGTCTAAAATTTGACAGGAATGTTGTAACAAAGGATACATTTTCCACAAAACAAATTTTACTCTAATAAAAACCAAACCTGTTTAGAAAATTATTCTACAGTACATCAGTTCAACCATCATACTGCATTGATATTAAAATGAAACAAACAATTCAGGAATTCCTAATTAATAAATCAAACCTTATGGCCATCCTATAAATCAGATATTAATCCCCTACAGAGAAATTCACCACACAGCAGCTGAACACATAGGACACATAGCAAAAGAAACTCAGAAATAATACACATAAAACATATAACAAATGTAAAATAAGTAACCAATAAATAGCAGTAATAAATAGTCTAATTTTTGATAGGTCCTTGTGTGGCATTATGGAGATGGATGGGTGTTAGCAAAAAGAACCCTCTGAGGTGCTTCTTAGTTCACCTAATTTGAATAACCTGGTGACTGTAGGGGATGTGAGCCAATGGACTGTAGCTTCTTCCTCATCCTGGCCTCTGCCATGGCCTCCACTGAATCAGGACTCATGACAGAACCCACTTTCTTGATAAGTTTGAGTCTGCGCTTCTCATCAGAAGTGATATTTCCTGCTCAGCACTACGGTATAAAAGATCACACGGGCAACTACGGTCTGGTAGAACATGTGGAGAATTTTGCTGTCCATGTTAAAGGACCCTTCAGCTTGTGATAAAATACGACCTACTCTGTCCTTTCTTACACAGAACATCTGTGCTGTGGGACTAGTCCAGTTTGTATTACTGATGTGGACCCCCCAAGTATTGGTAGGATTTGACCACCTCCATAGTAAAACAGACCTGCATCTTCTTGCCCTTTCTGCAGATCAGCAGAACCTCAGTGTGACCCTGGAGAACATGCTCAACCGCTGCTTGGACCACCAGAGTACTTGGTGGACCCTGAGTGGTCATGCTGGGCGGCCATCAGACAACCCAGTGGTAGTGGAGAGGAGGACCGATGCTCTGGTCTTCCCCTGCATCTTGAGTGCCCTCCAATGGATCAGCCAAGGAAGGGACCCGGTCCTGGGGCTGGCAGACCAGAAAGCCACCCTGGTGCAGCCTGGCATGGCGGCCAGGATGCAGGCGATGCAAAAGGTGGCTGGCATCCAGGTCCTCATTACGGGCAGCCTGCATTTAGTGGGTAGGGCTTTGATGCATTTGAAACCCTCTTTGGCTTCTTAGCAGGACACATCTCCAATGTACTCTGCTGCTAATGGGGCTTCCACAGTTCTGCCCTCAGGACCTGTTTACACTGAAACGCAGCCTTTTCAGTTCATACTGTTGCTGTTTAATGGTCATTTAAAATATAGCTGTGCTTTACTTAATTTATTCCCAGTAGAACCATCGTTTTTGAGGGTCTACTCTTCCCCTCTCTCCTCTTTGGCAGTCAGCTGTGCCTGAACCCCAGTAAAGTTTGGCATTTTCCTTCCAGCTTATTTGTTTTGCGTTTAACCTCAGGAAAACGATGAATGGTAGAAAGTGTCTTGCATTGATTTTAAGGTCACGTGGAAAGTTTACGCTGTTTGTCTTTTTAATTTTTCTTCTCCTATGGACCTTCATGTTTTCCTGAGGAATAGATTCTGTTCATCTTACTTTTGCTATTGCATTCATGAGTGCAGTAGAATATCTATGTGCTCTGCTTTGCAAAAATGGTATTTTGTGTTCTGTCTCTGAATTGCTATTTCTGTAGAGAATATGAATGACAACTGCTGTCCTCAGGGAAAGTATTAAAAGAAACTACTGTAAATGTGGGACATGTAAGTTTGTGTCTCAGTACTGATTCTGTTCTGCGGTGAAATGAAAATACACTGGGCATAAAGGTTGACTGTCTACTTTTCTTTGTCTCTGGGTCTACTGTCTACTTTTTTCTTTGTCTCTGCCAGTACCAACTATAAGACTGACATTAACACTGGAGGTTAAACGCTGCCCTTTTACATAATGATAAATTCTGTAGGTCTGTAGGGACCTGCAGTGTCCTTCTACTGTGCAGATAAGTAACAGTGGCTACGCTTTTGGATGGAAAGCTGCTTTCTTTTGCCTCCCATTTGAACAACCTACAAGTGGACCTCACAGCTCTGCCGACACCAGCACTTCTCCGTCTCCTCCGCATTTGGCCTAATCAAGTTAGTCTTGTTAACCTCTCTCCCCCTGACGTGAACAAACCAAGCTAGTTAACTTGAAGGTTTTTGCTGTTAAACATTTAAGTTAAACAATTTTTTTGATTTATAAAAATTATGTATGTAGGTATGTGAATATTCATTATCTTCAAAAAAAATAAATATTTATTTTAATTTTTCTTTTCAAAAATAAAAATATGAATGATTTTTACAAGTAGTCTGCCTCTGGTGCTTTGCCAACTGAAAGCTGATTGACTGTACCAGGGGTGTGTGTGTGTGTGTGTGTGTGTGTGTGTGTGTGTGTGTGTGTGTGTGTGTGTGTGTGTATACACACTACCTTTTTTGATGACATCTTGATCATCTAAATTTGTGTAGTTTTTAAAATCACCACAGGGTGGCAGTGTATTGCATTCCGGATTTTATTTAACGATCCTTATAAATACAAAAACAGCAGGTTTTTACTCTGCCTTTTACACTGTCATGCACTGAAACACATGAAAGCAATTGATAATGATATTTGATGATGTTAAACTAATATTAATTGGACTTTATATGTTTACCACTTTATACACTTAGAGACTTCATATGGTCTGGGCCACTGGGCACACTTTGAAGTCCTATGTTTTCCTCATCAGAAATCAGTAATTTTTAATGATTTGAAATGTTCAGTGATATTAGTTTTTGTATAGTGCAAAAAGATCGGTACACTCCCTCACGATAAGTGTCTAAGGCAGTGATGGGAGCGACATTTTATTTGACAGAAACCGGTCCTACAGAGTTTAGAGGTGAGATGTAACAAATAATGATCAAGTGCATGTTTGGATTGCCTTAAACTTGGCTCAGTCTGTGGTTTATTTTGAGATCTTCAGACCACAGCGATAAGATAAGAGGAGGTATTATACCCGCAGATGATGTACCATTAGGGACTAAGTACCAAACCAATGACTCTTCTCTTGCTTTTCACTTTAAATGATTTGCAATATAAATTTAACAGAATACTGTGTTCCCAAATGGGCTGCAAACTTGGAGAAGATAGCAATGAAAAGGATAAACTAAAGGCCTGCCTGTGGAAGATGTAAGTCTCCGCAGAAACTTAATGTCTGTTCCTCCTCCTTCCGTGGTGAGGAGAGGCACGGTGCCTCGAGGTGTATCTGCGGCTTTGACCTAAGAAGATTTCACTCCTGCAGATCCGATTAGGGAGATGCTCAGCTCCACTGGAGGCTCTTTAGGCCAAGTCGGTGTCCCTCGGACTCAGCGCCACAGCTGTGTGCTGCCGTGGTCCCCAAACTCTGTCAATCCTCCCCCTTAAGGAACCCATCTGTTGAAACCCACTGTGGGCACAGTAATCCGCAGCCTCGTCCGGTCAGGGGCCCTGCTTTGCAGTGGTGCAAGACTGAGGCCGTCCATCTCCAGTTCTTATTTGGGTTAATCAAATTAATCTTATTAAAGCCCCCTCCCCCTTACATGTCCTCACTGTTCTAACACAGGGAGGGATGGCTAGTTTATTGCAAGGTGCGCTTGTGTTACGTGTAAATGATCGTGTTCCCATCTGTCACCGAACATTCATTTATGTTGCTCTACAGCACAGCACCCCCTGACAGCACAGCATCTCAGTGAAAGACAGGAGCAGTGGTCTTGAAAATTTTTATTTCTTTATCCCATAAACATCTGTGAGTTAAACTATCTCAAGGTGTAGACACTCATGCCCTGTGATTCTGGAACAAATTCTGAAACCTCAGAACACTGACCTGAAAAAAGCGGTTGATGGTGATATATGTAAGGATGGATGGATGGATGGATTCAAGTTTTTTACAAAACCTTATCCATCATTAAATGGTGTATGTTTGTGTGTATGAATGTGGGTATAACGCTGTGAGGTTAAGAAGACAGATTTGATCTGTATTTATTACTCATTAAACAGCACCTGTACACTTTAAATTCCAAAAAAGTTTTTAACTATGTTTCACTGCTTTAAGCTGTAAGACAGCTTCATTGCTCAAATCAATGTATAAACCGTTAATATGTTTTCAAAATCCACTGTTGAGGTGTATATTTAAGAGAAAATTACACATGCTGAAACTTCTATGAAAGAAAGCAAAGCAATGCAACAAAAATCCTGAAAAATCACTGATGGAGCTGATAATTACAATTAATTACAAATATACAGGATAAATTGACAGATTTCCTGCAGCCTGGGATGTAGCATAAAGCCCTACCATACCCACCTAATGCCCTACCTATCTACCCCCCCCAACACACCACCTCGTAAACTCTTCACCAGGGTCATCAGGTAGGCACCATCCTTCATCGGCGTTTCGCTGACTTAGGCCCATGACACCTCCGGCTGGCTCAGCAGTGCGGCCTGGCGTCCCAGACCCACCCCCCTCCAAGCTTACTAGGTGACAGGTCCTCACCTAACAATACTACCTCACCTTCCCCCATTGTAGTTGCGCTCTCCTCAACCATAGCCACTGACTACCCCTCTCAGCTACCTCCTTTACCAAGGAGCTGATAAAATGCATATTAATGGAAAAATGTGAAAGTTCAGATTGCACCGTTCCACCTTGTATATGCAGTAATAGGGACAATTCGGCTCCATTTATGGCTTCAGTTTTGGCTCCTAAAAGGTGTGGTGGCAGCAGGTGAGAGGTTTCTGTGCTTCACTCTTCTGTTTACCGGAAAAAACAAGATAGCGAAGTGTAGATAAGATATGGAGAGCAGGATAGAGGCTGGGGCACCTCCTCAGGTTTCCTCCTCAGATGACCCAGGGCCTGGGGGACACTAGACCAGTGGTGGACAATGTAGTGGACAAACCTTTCATATCTTTGATTAATGTACACTGAAGTGATGTTTTTGTCCAAAGCGATTTACGTTAGATGCACTAAACTACCGTACTTACAGGTAGTAAGTAAAAACAAAAGAACCTGCTGAATTGTAATATGGTATTAATAACATTGCATTTTACCACTGCTGTGTGTGTTAAAACAGCACCATATAAATACACTATGGAACTTTAAAGTCACCAATCCACCTGAAAGACATCTCTGGACTGTGGGAGGAAAGTTACACAAACATGGGGAGAAAATGCAAACGCCAATTTGAACCTAATTCAAACCCACAGCCCGGCAGAAGTGAGGCACCAGTGCCAGCTGCCATGCCACCATGCTGCCCTGGCATTAGTGTGACTAAGAGGAACACACGGGGGTGTGTAAGGTATGTGTGACTGTGCCTCCATGGTGTTTCACAGTGTGGGGTCCTCGTCTTTTTACCTCAAGCCTCCGTTTCGCCTTCACAGGCTGTCATCTGCAGCAGTGTTGCATGTGTGTGGCCTGTGGTTTTGAGGTTACACAGCCTCTAGAAAGACCCCCTGTTGTGTTCAGTCCCACTGGTGGTTCGTGGCCATTGTGCGCCGCCTTCCTATCATGGTCAGCGGAGGCTGTAAATCCCACTACTGCTCATCAGCTCTAATTGGCACGAACTGCCAATTGCCCTTTAAAACGTGGCGTCTTTCAGCACCTTCAACCTCTCGTGGCTACTTTCTGTTGGACGCTGGCAGTCACACCCTCCAGAAAGCATTTTTAGACGGTTAAGCAGGAACTGAGTGCCCTGCAGGGTGGAGCAAGAGAACAGAAGAGTTCAGAACCCTCCACCACTGTTAACTGAAGAGCAGTTAGTTATTTATTAAGTCAATGGTGCAAAGTGACTGACAAAGTTAAGCTACTTACAATGGCTGGACTGCTGGACAGCTGGACTGTTTTTACAGTGTCAGTTCAGAGTAAGTACCGTGCTCAGTGGTATTACAGCAAGGCAGCATCTTTAGCCACAGCACTCCCTGCCTGCCCCTGTAAGAGCAGAGCTCAAAGTGTCTTCTTTAGACAAACAAGCTGCATCTCGAAAATCATATTTCTGTGTCTTCAGGTCTTCGTTCACTGCAAAATGAACTTTTGTCTGCTTTGAAGAAAAGCATCTCCTACTCCTCCTATAATGAAAATGATAAAAATGTGAAATTGTCACTCTACTGGAGTCCACGTTCCATACCACAGTTCCCAGTTTCCCAGCAGGCCCTGGTCCTTGTCAGGACTGTACATGAGCACAGTCCTCATTGGATTTCCTTCAGTAAGTTGATTTGTTTAGCCTCCTATGATAGACTAAATACACTGTTTAAGAGGTATTAAATCACGGGCACTGGATGAGTGTAAAGGCCAATTTGTATGGTGAGAAACTAAGAGTTCCATTTTAAGAACAGTAAAGAAGAGGGCCAATGAGCTTAAAAAAGACATTATGACTGTCCAAAGGCAAGTGATGTAACAGATATGTGATGTAACATTACTTTTATATTGATGATTTTGGCACCATGCAATCAGCTTCAGAATAAGCAGGTTGATTTTTGCTGAATAAATTCAGGGTAAATACCTTAGTCTGCGGTACAACAGCAGGGGTGGGGTTTTTACTGGGAACTTTTATGTTTTAATGAAAAAGCCCTAATCACTCGGCCAACTGTTACTGCTGCCACTGAAACCACTATAAAGCAAAATATTTATTTGAGGACTAAAGTGTTTTATCAGGTACCATTAGAGTGG
Organism: Arapaima gigas; assembly: GCA_900497675.1. Lineage (NCBI taxonomy): Eukaryota > Metazoa > Chordata > Actinopteri > Osteoglossiformes > Osteoglossidae > Arapaima > Arapaima gigas. Next base: position 524,805 of record UFQX01000056.1, read on the forward strand.
CTCCTTTAGCACAAAAATCTACTTTTTAACTGAGTTCTGTTAACCTGTAGGCCTAAAGACAGAAATAGCTAAAATAGCCTTATTAAAATACATGGCAAAACTTATTATACTGATGATGTATCTAAAACACCCTTTTATGTTATTTTTATTTTTTAATTTTTTGCATTTTTTAATTTTTCATTTGCAATAAAACAAATATCTATCTATCTATCTATCTATCTACCAAATAAGCCTTAATGAATACTAGTGTGGTCAGCATGGCACTAAGAGCAGTATTTGCCTGCCGGCCCCCTGTGATCCAGGTGAAGGCAGGTAGTCTATCTTTGTTCTGCCAGCTTACAGCCATGTTTTAATTAAACTTTGTTGCCCTAATCCGGGCGAGCTGTGGTTAAGCCTGGCTGCCATCAGACTCCTCCACCCGACTAGGTGTTGTAGTGGCTGGGGATTATCCCCACGCTCACAAAAGGGCCCGTCCAGTCACTGATGGCCCCCAAGGGGAAAACTGAAAACTTGGAGTGGACCACAGTTGGATTCCCCACCCCAGTCAAATGAGCCTTTCCCCTCAGTGGAGTCTCAGAATCCACTCATGTTCCCAAGACACTCTTTGGGAATGCATCTTCTCCATATGTTAACACCTCTATTCCTAATTACATATGTTGAATGGATTGAGATACAGGTTCAAATCCAGCTCAATCTGTGTAGGGTTTGCATGTTTTTCCTGTTTTGGAGTGGCTTTTCTCTTCCTCTTCTGGTTTAATCCTACAGTCCACAGACATGTGATTCAGGTAGGTTGGTGAGTCTACATTGCCCATAGTGTGTGTTTGAGTGTATTTGTGTGCATTTGTGTCTGACATAATTCTTGTGTGTATCCTAAAATAAATAAACAAATAAATAATAAATAAATAATTCTAAATTGCTAAAATAGCTAATATCCCAGTCTAATAAAAGTTTACTGCAGATTTAAACTAAATTCATTGCAGTAAATAACTTATAGATTTGACCGTGATGCAGCCTTCTTTAATTTTGACATCTAATGTATTTTGTTGATTTTACTGATTTCATGTGCAGTAATGTTTATCTCTATTTTTGAATCACATCACACAGATAATTTCAGCTGAAGTGATTTCAGAGAACTGAGGAGATGCTCCCTCTTTGTCCTTCACAGAGTCCAGGCCTGCTGGTCCAGCCCCAGTCTTGCATTCATCCCTCCCCTCTGGGGGAGCTGCTCAGCCTCCTCTGGGCTGAGATCTCTGTCCAAAGAGTACTCCCGTCACAGAAGAGGCATGGAGACGCTCTCCAGCACCCGCCACTGACCAGCACCGCACGGATTGTTGAACCCCGGTCGTGCAAGAGGGGCGCTTCATGGACTGAGGATGTTTTCTCCACACTGGAGATCTCCAGATCACCACTTGGCCATGGGGGGCCAGACAGTTGCCTCAACTTTCTGTGGGACAGCACTGCTGAGCCTGATGGTCATCCGCTGGGGTATGTTGAACCGTTTACATCTGCCACCCCCTTGTGTTGTTTTTCCCCATGGCTGCACTTGGCCATTTTGTTCCAGCTGAACTATTTAGTGGCATCTTCTCTCTGTGTAATGGAGTGTTTGTGCGTGTGTGTGTGTGTGTGTGTGTGTGTGTGTGTGTGTGTGTGTGTGTGTGTGTATGTAGCATGCTGCCAGCAAGGGCATTAGCTGGTGGGGTTGAAGTGCGACCAGTTGGCAGCCAGGCTGTCTGCGTGTGACTGGATCCCTGTAAATCTGTTCCTAACCTCTTCATAAGTACAGATCCCCTTCTCAGCACAGGGGAGATGCTTTATCTGCTGCCTGATCACAACACCATTTGTGAGGGGCAACAGGTAGCTGTGTGGGGTCTTTAGTAAAACTGAGAATGAACTCACAACACATGTCAAAATAAATTATTTAAAAAATAAATTATTCAATAATTTAAATAATTTAATTATTTAAATGATTAAAGTTATTTAAATAAATATTTAATCATCTGTGAAGGTCTCTTAACTAGAATGGCAAAGTGGATTCCTCAGATGACAACCTCTATCATACTCACATCTCTTGCTTATGATATATTTTTGCTGCCCTCAGACAAACAAAAAATTGATGCATCTTTTAATCAGTTTATGGGTTAATGGTTTCAGTCCACTTTTAGACTCCCACAGGCAACAGGCGTTGCATCCCATTAAGCTCTGTGATGATGCTCTCGGGTGGGCAGTGCTGTGGGAATCTGTCTGCCCTTCCTCCCCCAGTGCAACGCTGGCCTATTCTGAACCCCCATGGCCCTGATTGTTAGGAGTGTCTGAGATACGTTGGGACTGGCAGGCTGTCCGGCTGCGCAGGGGGCTACTGCAGAGGAAGGGGGCCATTGTTGGCTGTCACCATGGCGATGGGCTCAGAGTCGGGGAACTCTTCTGTGCTGCGTTCAAACTTTGGCGCAATACAAGGGTTTAAAGAAGTCAAGCGGCTAAGACAAAAACTGATGACCTGGTGAAATGCACTAGAGGTTCGACTGATATGGTGTGCAGCTCTGGGTTTGAGCACTGATACAATTTTTCAGCCAAAGATGCAAAAGTTGGCATTAAAATATAAATATAGAATATTGAAGTGGAAATGAAGTTGAAACTTCTTGCAAAATTTTAAAGAAAGGAGACTGTGGGGGAGAGGGACTCATGCTGCCATCTCAGTATTTAGGACTGATCATTCAATATCATTGACCAGGTTATGCGGGGTCTCCTCCAGCATCCCACAGGGGCTATTCCTTGGGTTTCTCCAGCAGGGGGCAGTGCAGTAAGTCTCTCACTGTGGGCGAATAGAACATCACACATCAAACTCTTGCCACCGTGCCATTCTGCGTAGAAAACGCCGGTGGGTCTTTGATTCTAAAGCCTTGGCATCAGAGCGTGGGGTGAGTGTGCACCAGGGGATGCCCTGTGCACGCTTCTGATCAGCCTCAAGCTCATTTTCACTGCTGCCATGTGCTCTCCAGGGACTCAAAATGCAGGGCAGTGGATAACCTGAAAGAAGGGCTTATGATGCAAACAAAAATAAACAGCTTTTAAATAAACAATTCCTGATCCCCCCTTTCAGCTCAGACCTCTGCTTGGACTAGATGGTGATGGTGTTTCATAGAGGAGTTCATGTACACATTGGAGGGGTGTGAGTGGATGGGTGTTGAACATAGGCTACTCCAGGATTGTCTTTACCATTTCATCCAATTGTGCTGGTGAAAGTTCACTTGGAGAAGGTGCACCAATGTTAAGCCAGATTTACAGCTGGACTCCCATCTGATGCTGACCAGCTGCATCTTTGGAGTGTGGCTGCAAAACAGAACCTAGAGTTGACTCTGCTTTTTTCCATTCCAAACCTGAGTGGAGATGGGAATCTGTGTGACGGCATGATACCTTACCGTATCCTTCTCGAGGGTTGAATAAAGTATTATAATTGACCTCTGACTGATCCTCAAACAGGCAGATATAGGTAATGATTTAGATAAAACATCTGACCTGAGGCTGAGGAAGAACAACCGTGTTCCATAGTGCAGAGGGTTATTCAAATGTTATTGATGCCATGAGCTGGTTATTCAATTTTTTTAAAAGTTGAGTTTAAAAGTTGAGACAATATTGGAATGGTATATTTCTAAAGTATAAATACTTCTGTCTCTTGATTTACATGTCCTGGATTTTGTGAACCCTCATAGAGATAACCTTTATCTGGTAATGGGTTTCCTGACAAGGGAGTCAATGACATCATCCATTGGGAATGTCTTGGGGGCAAGAGGGGTGCCCCCCCCGGCCAGGTCCACCGAGGGTCACACCATTATGGAAAGATAAGACAGGTGTGGGGGTGATCTGCAGTACCGCCTCTGAACAACCTCCTCCCATCCAGCTCAGCATGGGGGACAAGGCCTTTGAACATCCCTTTGGACAGAGACTGAGTGGGGCAGACAGAGCTGACAGAGCCAGGGTGTAACAGGAAGACATGGGACTGGCTTGGTGTGTAGTGGACAGTATTAGTATGAAGTGGGCTGGGTTGGGGACTAGTGGAAAGGGTTGGGGTTTAGTGGACTATAATAGTGTGTAGTGGACTGGGTTGGGGTGTAGGGGACAGTGGTGGTGTGTAGTGGACCAGGCTGGGGTTTAGTGGACAGTGTTGGCTACCGTTAATGTAGCCTTTGGAAGACAACAAAATTTGCTGAAGTATTCAGTGTCAGATGTTGATCAAATACACAGACTGACCACACGCAGGGGTGTCTAGGAGCGATAAGTGTGTTGAATTTATCAACATCATTTTGGAAACAAATAATCTGTTCATTTAAACCAACACTGTCAGATAACGGAGGATCTTCTACATTGCATGTGTTTGCTTTCTTCAAAAGTACATTGTAAGGTTAGTAAATTTAAAAAATGTCCAACACACACACACACACACACACACACACACACACACAACACCAACTGTTAACTCAGTCCTGTCCCCATACTGTATAGCTGAGATGAGAAACAATTCTGCTGTTCCGCTGAGAGACAATACCGACTTGTGGGGTGAAGAGGCAACTTTGCCCGGGAGGGTTGACCTGTTTGTGTCCACGCTGTGGTCAATGGGGTGACATCACAGCCTTTCTGGACAGTGAAAAGCTGTCAAACAAAGACACCAGGCCCACGCTTTAGTCATCCTCTGTTTGTGGGGGTTCTCTTCCCATTTTTCTTTGCCATTGGAATGCTAATCACTGTGAGATGATGTTGGTGGGATAGGAGCGTTCTACCTGGGGGGGGGGGGGGGGGG
>UFQX01000056.1:529648-575217 GCA_900497675.1 Arapaima gigas
TTCGGGGGGGGGGGGGGGGGGGCGATGACCAGTTCTGTTCATAACTGGACATCAATGTCCTTCTTCTGCCTGTTTTCATACTTACATCCATTGCTGACATTTATTCATGGAGGTCACCCCTTCATGAAAATTACTGTTGTAAAGGAATCAAATTACCATCATATCTTAAGGAAAAAATGTTCCCAAACAAAAACACAATTCCTAATTTATCTTGATGTTTTCTTTTTCCCTTCTGCTTTATCTTTCTGCCCAATTGCATCCTTTCCAAATGCCTTCCGGACATTATTTTTCAATATTTTAAGGAGACATTTAGGCCATTTGACTCATGGATGCTCATAAACTCACTATCTACATCTTTCCCTTCATAAAGAACGTGGCAATATGCTGTTAAAAGCGTTACATAGAATCACTAACAAACGTTTAGCACAAGATGATCTATATTTTAGCACAACATTAAGCCTTTATTTTTTGCTACCATTCACTTCTATAAGCAAGTTTAGTTTATTCATATAACTTTTTATAGCCTTTTTTTACAATGATTTATAAATTTTACTGTATCCATTCAGGGTATTTACCTTCATTATGGGCGCTACATTAGGATGTAGGATTCATACCTGGGTACATTGAGTGCAGTTTTGGCCTCTGCTCCACCTGCTGACCCTGCCAGTTTCGACTTTGAAACACTAGTTGTAGCCAGAATGACATCTGTGAGGGACAAAAACCTTTTGGTTTTGGATGCCATTGCCCACAATAAACATTGGTTATATTTCACAAGTGGTTGCAATGGTTTTTTTGCGGTACAAGACCCCTAATATAAGATTCTTTGCTTTGAATACAGCACAGAAAACTGACATGCACACTCATAATAAAGTGTTTGATGTTGCAGTCATGAGCTGTGGTGGACTTTTGGGTAGTTTCCAGGATCCTGGGAAATGAGTCAAAACCACATTGTACCATGATTCAATGTACCGTTGCCATCATCCCTTCTTTCTCGCTAATGGGGAGAGGAGTCACAGGTCAGAGGTCAGGGGTTAGTGAAAGAGTTAGTCAGGGTTTTTTTGCTAATCCCCGCACATACCTTATTGGGCTGCCATGGCAACCGTGCACTGCCTGGCACGGGGTTGAGCTGTTGCCGGGGCCTCGTGCTCTGGGAATGGAACCAGAATCCTGGCTGTGTCCCGCCTTCGTGAGGCTGTGGGGACAGACACGATGGGCGATGGGGTGTTGTGAAGGGGGAGGTTGCCAACGTTGCCTGTCATCCACAGAAAGGAACATCAGGACATGAGAACGGAGCAGTGGGCAGCTTTTGTCCATCTCTATTCCACATTAGCCTGTTGTCTCATCCCTGTGACCTCCCGGGTGGATAGTTATGGACAAAAGGACAAGTCTTGTAATTGACTGACCAGTTGAAAACCTGACTGGATTTCCTTCATGTGACTCAAAAGAGCTGCACAGCCACACGTTGTCTTTGCTGTGAAAAGTGAGGGAGTCACACCCAGTGCCCAACTCTCAGTCCTTCAAGGCTGATTTACAGTAGTGACCAGGGTAACCCTCCACTGCTGGAACAGCTGAACAAATCTAGTGGGAACTGAAGATCAAGACCTTGAAAAATGGATCTTGGTACGGATTTCCATCTTGAACGGTTAGAGTTAGGGACATCCAGCTGGGTGTGCGGTTGCCTTTCCTCAAAGGACCAAGGGCGCTCCTCTTAAGTGACATACAACTCAAAGTAAAACAAAAATGTGTTTTGCCAACAGAATAAGTGAAACGGACATAGAAACACAATTTTTGAATTACAGTCAGCTTGTCCAATACCGGCAAACATCGCACCAGTAGCTGAATAAAAAATTGACACAAAGGTGACCGTGACAGATGTAGCGATGCAAGTTTATTGAGACTTGAAGGGGTCAAGAGAGAAGTAGGTCTGAAAAGGATGCATTTTGAAACCCATCTTGAGTGGAATTCACCTGCTCTGAGGGAAAGAGGAGGCTCATTCCACTACAGTCAAAACTGAGAACCTAGGGACTTTGGGCACCACAACTATTGGGACAGAGCTCACACTGCTACTGAGCAGGATAAGAGGCAGTACAGGCTGAAGTTGGCCTCCACTGATTCCCCTAAATCCAATCAAGTGATAGTGGTTTAGGTCAATGCTGTCACAAGTCAGATGTTTGAGCTGCTAGAGCTGTGAGCAGCAAACAGAAGCCACGGGGTTAATGTGACTGCAGCCTATGGGATGCGTTACCCCTGTCTCATGGAGCTAACAGGGGCTGCGTTCCTGGTTCCCCTACCCCCAGCTGCCTCGCAGGTCATTAATATCTTCTGCCTGACTGGGAAATTCTGGAACAATACCGTGATCAGACTGTGGGGCGGTGGAATGCAGGGGCTGCACACACTCTCGCCCAATTGGCTGGAGCAGCATCACACAACAGAGAGAGCCAAAACCCCCCTTCCTAACAAGAACGGCTTGGCTACCGGGAAATGGTCAATGGAGCTGTCAAGCTGACAGTCTTCCAGAGTGCTCCACAACGTTACTCTCTATTAATGACTTTGGGTAATTAATGCAAAGCAGGCCAGCAGGTGGCAAAGTGACTACAGCTGTCACCTCACAATCCAAAGACCTGGATTTGAATCCCAGCTCCTGGGACAGAGATTTACATCTCACCCCATGCCCAGTGGGGCAGTTGGTTAGCATGTGGTGTTACACAACAGTGCTTAGTTTAGTGATGCCAGTGTTGTGAGTTTGAATCTCACCTTCTTAGGCAGCAGGTGAAGTGAGAGCTACTCAGAAGAGCAGTTATCTTTTGCTGTAATAAAGTACTGTAGTAAAAATTACCAAGCTGTAAAAATGGCAAATCATTATCAAGTAGCTCATTATATAAACTTGACATTTTTAATTCATTTCGGTGAAAAGGATCCACTAAATAATTCAGTGATTTACATGTATGTTTAAACATACAGGCTGGAAACTCTGGTCCAATGAGTTCTGCAGCAAAAAAATAATACTGTGATTGAAGAGAAGAATCAAATATTTGTGTTCAGTGGTGCTTCTGCTCTGCTGCCTCAGAGCATCTGGGCTGTTCAGGTGTGGGTTCGAATCCAGGTCAGTCTGTGTGGAGTTTACACATTTTGCCTTGTCTACATGGGTTTCCTCCGGTTGTGCTGGTTTCCTCACACAGTCCAGACATGCATTTCGGGTTAAGTTATTACTATACTTTGCACGTAACGTGTGTGCGACTGTGTTTGTGGCCAACCTGTGATGGACTGACATCCCATCCAGGCTGCAGTTTCATAGCTTGTGTGCAGTGATTCTGGGACAGGCTCTGCTCCACCACAACCCTGGATAACAGGATAAGTGGTTAAGGATAATGAATGAAAGCATGGATGATACTTTCCTTTTCACTTCTTACATTTTGCTATCTGTTAACACACTACTAATTTATATCATGTATAATACATTAACATGTTGGTCTTCTGCTCTATTCTGCTTCTAGTGGACACTGGAATTTGACAAGCTATAGTTTATTTAATTAGCATTTGCCAGCAAGTAACTGTTACACAAAGGCATCAGCAGGTCCACAGAAGAATGACAGTCCCGACCAGTGCAGTTCTGTTAATAAATTTGTAAACCTTTTCCCAGAATGCCCTGGGGAGGCACTAGGGGTGGGATACCTGTCATGGTAGAAAAGGGGATCGGGGTAAATTGTTGCTCCACACTGCAGGATGTTGTCCTATGCTCCTTGAACTGTCTAAGATCACAGTACCTGCTGGTTCTCAAGTTACTTTTAAATTGCTAGTTGATTTATTTGTAGGATGTCGGAAGAATTGAAGTACTGTCCAAATAGTGACCTCAATTAAACCATAGAGCTGAAGCAGAACCGACTCCAGCTGCTGAGTCGGAATAAATGCCCGGAACGTTCTTAGCGTCAGGGACTGATTTGTTTCAGAAATCACATATCTGTAAAATTGGTGAGATCATAAAGTATTTTACTCTCATCAAATGAAATCATTGCCTCCGGTTAGAGTGTCAGCTAAAAATGAAAACAGTGGTACACCACAACAGTGGTGAAGTGGCTGAAATCCATTCCATAAATTCTGCTTGTCTCTGCTTGAGTGGATGGGACTAATGGCCTTTCTGGCTTCTTGTGAAGCAGGGATTTTCTGAGGGCGGCAAAAACAAGAGGCCACATTTTCTTCCTGTGACTGTAGTGTGTCTCTGGACACACACACCCACACGTATACACACAAACACACACATACACCGCAGATAAAAGTGCAGTGGGCTGAATCAACTCTGGTTTGGTTTCCATCACGTGTGTTTGGGTGCTCAAGGCCACTGCTGATTTCAGTATGTTGGAAGTAATGTCCTGCTGGAGGTTGATGGTGTTGTGCCACGTCACTGAGATGATGTTTTCAGAAACTTCTGTCCTTCACTTGCTTACAGGAGATAGAGTCATGGTATCCATACCCAGCCAGGTCCTGTGTAACTGATTTATACCTTAAGCTTTAGCCTTAAGCTTTTTCAGCTGCTGTATGGCATTGGGTTTCAGTGAAGATCATGGGTGGGAGACATTCATGTATCTCAGCAGTACTCACCTGCACCAACTGCACGTACCCCAGAGGCTCGTGCTCCTGGCTAGGGAAGTAAAGTTTGAGCGGGGTTGCTTTCTCGAACCTGTCGTGATTAAGTTTAATGTGACACGAGCTTCCCCTGGGTGCTTCTGGGTGATTCTACTGGAAAAGCGTGGCCAAGTGGCCACACAAGCCACCAATTGCTGCTGCCCGGGTGATCTAGAGTAGGAAAGACCCTTCTCTATCAGGAACTGTGGAACATCAGCTAAATCCCTCTAATAAATGTTTATCACCCTAGAGGAGAAGTTGACCCCCCATGGATAGTAAACACCTCCTGAGGTGTGATGTGTATTTAAATCTCAAACGACACCAGGGTTTGTGTCTTAGTGGCCTGATCGACTGTAATCCCCATTGTCTGAAGGCCACATTGTCTGTGTGACACAAAGAGCTCCTGGCGGGGATGTCACTGTTTGTGCCTGGATGCTATAATAGTACCGTACTCATTACCAAGAGAGTCACTGTGGAATTAGACACCCAGTGCGATGGCTGCTTCAAGGATTTATAACCAAGAAAGCCCTGTCTCTATCTAAAAAATCTGAATGAACCTCAGGATTTTCCTTTACTTCATTATTAAATTAAGATTAGAAGACATTTTGTGATCATTCGTCCATCCATTGCCAGTAACTGCCAGCCCCACTGGACTTGCGTAAGCAGTCAACAGTTAGAATGACTGAGTGAATGAAACTGAATAGTGAAAAGTGTTTATCTGATTATTGTCCATGGTCTTCAAGGCGTGCCACTTCTCAACATTTATACAGCAATCCCTTGGTATTCAAACTCTTTATATCCAAACCTTTACAAAGGCTCTTGAAAATTAAAATTTAAATATAAGTATCTAAATGGAAACTTTTGCTATAACTAATTTTTATCGAAACATTATCCATTACAAAAAACTGAGACACAAAAAATCTTAATAAATAGAAAAATTAATAAATAAATACCAAGCAAGTGTAGTGTAATATAAAAATACTGCAGGTATTGTAATAGACTGTACTGCATACTGTTATGAATTTAACTGAAGCGAGAAGCACCCTCCGCTACTCCAGCTGTTTCGGCGTGTTTCACTTTGTCTCTATGAGTTGGCGCCGTGTCACTGAATTTACTGTAGATTGCGTTTTTCAAATAAATCTACTTATTTAAATGCCAGTTGTCATGTTAAACACAGACGCGGCCGTGGCCTTGTCTCCAGCACTATAATGCAGATGCTGCAGACAACGGTGGTGGCACTAACACGTGAAGCATCCTGTGCTGTACATACTGTACATGTGGTATAAACATGTAAATTAATGACATTTACTGTTTTCTAACTAGGAAACTGGTTTTCACAGTGTTTTATCATGCTGAAGTCATGGGCTGATAGTTATATAGGTGTTTTCTGAGGGGCTGGAAGTGCAATATTCCCCCCGATTAAAATAATGTGAAACAGACACTCAGTATCTGAAAATTCGGTATCTGACACGTTTTTGGGGGTGAATCAGATTCGGATACCAAAGGAATTACTGTATTTTTAGTTTGTGTTTATGTGTGTTTTTAGGAATTGTGTCTGCGGAGATGACAGGGAAGTGCCATTCTTTCCTGTGCCAGAATGGAGGAACCTGTGAGAGTCGGGGACAAGACTATGTGTGCCACTGCCCTTTAGGCTACACTGGGAAGGACTGTGGGACCACCGACCCGGACTGCACGGACGAGCCCTGTTTCAACAATGGCACCTGTGTTGCCACCGGCAGCGGGTACTCCTGTATGTGCCTCCCAGGCTTTGAAGGTCCCCGCTGTGAGGAGGACCTGGACGAATGTTTGTCACAGCCGTGTCGCAACGGTGCCATTTGTGTGGACAATGCTGGCGCCTACCGCTGCTTCTGCGTGCCAGGCTTCCAGGGCTACAACTGTGAGATTGACATCGATGAGTGTGCGTCACGGCCCTGCGACAACAACGGTACCTGTGTCAACGGGAAGGACCATTACATGTGCGAGTGCATGCTGGGATACACCGGTGAGTAGTCATTTCTTGTCCCTGTCTGGTCATTACCCAGTGACAGACATTCATATATTTGTCATTCAGTTAATGAACATATTTCTGAAAAGTTTGGATCAGACCTTCCTGAAAGTGTTCAGGAAGAAAACAAAACATTCTCAGTAGGTATTCCTGTACAGCTATATTCCCTTTGCAAGAGCAACTTTAAAATTCATTTAGCAGACACATATTTCTCCACAACAACTCAGAGTTGAACAAAAGTGCATCAGAGGATGCAAAGAACTTTAGACCCAGACACAGGGTGATGAGAGCACAACTTGTGTGTCTGACACCATCACTGTTCTGGTTCACATCCCTCAAGTAGCTGCCTACAGAAGTGACATTCAAAAAGTAAATACATAGATAGTCATAGCAGGTGATGTTAGACTTATTTTTGTAGCTGTCTGGAGATCAGCAAGAGAAACGGGTTTGAGATCCTTCTTGAATCTAGAAAGGATTCAGCAGCTCTAAGGGATAGAAGGAGTCCATTCCACCATACTGGGGCCAAAACTGAGAACTGATACACTTTTGATTTTTGATCTTTGACTAGGACCACCAAGTGACCAAAGATGGCAAAGCACAAACCAAATACTGGTTTTATGCCAACAGTCAATGTCTTGATACACTAAAACCTCCAGGTCCTTGAGAGGTGAAGACATAAAACTTGAGTTTCGGTGTTTTTTCCTGTCACTTATGATGTCTGCAGTATTTCAAGTGTCTGTCTGTTATCTGTAGAATGGAGGAATTTGTCACGGAGACATTCCTGGAGCGGCGTATCTGAGGAGTGCAGTACTGATTCCTGAGTCCCAGTAGAATGTACTCAGAGGATTAATGTCACTTATAACCACAGTCTACAGGCTCCCTGATCATATAGAAGTTTGTGTAGCTTTGTGTAGCACGTTCACATTATTCATTAAGTATTAGGCCCTTTGTGGGGCTCATATGTTCCCATTTATTGATTTTTGACTGGGTAACATTTATGCAGTGTTTTCACTGATCAGCCAAGCAAGTAATGTACTTTACACTTCTCCCCAAAGCAACTTACAGTGTTCGCTTACTGATAAGGATTTATCCATTTATAGAGTTGGGCAATTTTTATTTGTAGTAGTTCAAGGTAAATTCTGTCTTACAACTGTAAACAGGTAGCATAGAGGTTAGAGCAGTTGTCTTCCATTTGCATCTTCTAGCATCCAATCCCTTCTTCCTCTGTGGAGCAACTCATTATTTACCCTGGATTGCTCGTATAAACTGGCATTGAAAGCTGCCTTGGTCAAAAAACCCTCAGCTAAACGAATAAATAATAACACACTAAGAATGTCCAGCCAGGTGCTCAGTAGTAGTATGTTACAGTACAACGGAATGCAGATGAGACTTCAGCTTAGTGAGGTAACTGCTGTTCTCCTCTTCCCATAATACAAAACCATGCATTGTATTCAAACAAGCTGTTTAAGTGGAGATGATGATCCTACTTCTCTAAAGACATTGTTTTCAATGAAGCCATGTGTTGCCCATTAGGTACAGGTGTAAAAACTGTTTACCACCCAGTGATGTCGATGACCACACAGGGTGATCAGTAACCAGGTTCTTGTAGTTCTCAGAATTTATACCTCTTGTTCCTTTTTCTAAGGCTATTTATCGTGTGAGGGTTGTATTTCAAATTACTTACAATTTAGCCTCATATACAGCAAGGTCACATAAATTCAGGCGAGTATCTTGGCCAAGGAGACCACAGCAGGAGCAGATTTGGAACCCAGCCTCTAACTGCAAGGCAGTGGCTCAATATGACCCACTCGTTTCACCTATAGCCGCTAAACAGAAAAAATTTAAAGAAAAGAACTCCAAAAGAACATGATCTGCATTTAATATATACAGTTTCGTAATCTTTGTTTTTCCTGCTGCAGTAAGGAAACATGGTTTTGTTGTTTCAGTAATCAGTGTTGTAAGGTCTAATAAAAAAGGGGGCGTTTTATCTGAGATTCAGCCCACTGCAGTTTAAGAAAACCTTAAAATAGAGTGTGAACCGGCTGACGTTGAGTCATTGCGCTAACAAACACACACGCCTTTCACCGGCCTTTATCAAAAATTCCAAACATTCAGCTGAGAAACGTTCCCTTGAAAGAATGATGGGCTGATATGCGAGATCTGCTCTTTCTCCACTTCGCAGTTTTATAAATCACTGCACACTCTGTGTGTGTGTGTGTGTGTGTGTGTGTGTGTGTGTGTGTGTGTGTGTGTGTGTGTATAGTGTAAGGAACACAAAAACTTAAAGGTCTGAATATTGAAATGCATGAGATTCCTCAAGTCAGAGCCTGAGTTCAGTTTGGTGTTTTATATGGGCTCTATTTTTTTATTTGTTATTTGGCTTTAACACCCTTTTCTGCTGACTTTCTACAATCGACTACTTCTCACAGTGAGTGCGCTCAGAAGATGACGTTTCCCTCTCCAGGCATGTGATCATTAGATGTGGTCCAGCTGAGTGAGTCTTAGGTCCGGGGTGTGAGGCTGGAGACCTACGGATTCCTGATGATTAATTATCATCCCCATATCTGAACGGCATAATAAGCAGATGCACCACAGAAAAGTGTTATAAATGTCATAAATAAATGTCAGCAGGAAGTTGTTTGACTGATCAACACTGAAACAGGCTTGCAATTATTTTTCTATTGTGTGTTTAAGGAGAAAACTGCGAGGTGGAAATAGACGAGTGCAAGTCACATCCCTGCCAGAATGGGGCCACTTGCCATGATCTGGTGGGCCGATACACCTGCGACTGTCCCCTGGGGTTTGAGGGTCTCAACTGCGAGGTGGACATAGATGAGTGTGCCAGCCAGCCCTGCCTCAACAGGGGCACCTGCAATGACTTGGTGGACAGGTAGGACCTTCTGGGCTGGTGTCACTGTAGGGGCCTGGATAGTTGGTGACCATGAGTAATGGCTGAAGTCATCATGAAGGGCAGTGCTGAACTAACTCAGGTCAAAGACTAAATCCAACCCCAAATCTGTTTTTACTGTAATGTGTGATCAGAATTTCACTTGTGCTAATAGCACTTACAGCTAACATGAATTCCTATGTTTGTAGTTGACAGTCGTGGAGTGATGATTACCTTAATGCATTATGCTATTACTTGAAACACCAAAAAGTATCTTTACCTCTTAGAGGGATAATAAAGTCCTCTCCAAAACCAAACTGAAGAAAAAAATAAATTCAGTCATAACAAGGATAACTGCAAGACAAACAAATCTGAAATGTCGAACAGGTACGAGTGTGACTGCAGGGACACTGGTTTCACTGGCCTGACCTGTGCGGAGGAGATCCTCGAGTGCAACTCAAACCCTTGCCAGAACAATGCCACCTGTCAGGAGGAGATAAACCGCTACAGCTGCATCTGCTGGCCTGGTACTGCCTCTGCTTCCATTATATGATGTTTTTGTGCTACACTGTGTTTTCCCTATCCTTGAGCAATAGGAAGTTGTTGTAAAGTGCAGAAGTTTGTTCTACTAGGAGAATATGGGCACAGTTCCAGGGATGAACTGGAAGTGGATGTGGAACAAGGGGAACTCAGTCCCAGCGTGAACACTGACCTCTAGTGGCGAACATACAGATTAGCAGAAAGCAGCAAACCCGCTTCTTTCACAAATGCGGTACAGAAATGTCGCACCAAGTTTGTTACCGTGATAAACTATTTTAACCTTGCAGATCCGTAACTAGACCTAAAGGGAGATGTGGAGCAACAGAGATCTATCCTAGAATTCAACTTGGAAATTAAAAAATGGGTTAAAATATTTTTATTTAGTTATTGCATCTACAATTAAAAATTTGTTTTTAAATACACTGCTCCCTTTGGGGCTGTTTTGTGATAGCGGCCTTCTTTAGCTCTTTACAAGTCAATTTTAATAAATGACCGTATATTAACAAGTTGAAAAAATATTTAGAAATCAATTTTTGGAACTTTATAGTTGTTATTCAAAAAATAGACTGACTTTTGTGCCAATTCTGTACTATTAAAGGTATAGCTAACTGATTTTGTGTTATGTGGCGCATGTGTAGTTTTCAACCTCCATTTATATGATATACTGTATTAATGACCTCTTATAGCTCTTACAGTTGTATTAAAGACCATTTCACTGTTTCTAGAACACACGTAAACTGTTGACAGGTGTTATTGTACTGTAAAATCTAGCCGACAAGAGTTCAGGTCAATGAGTGAGTTAACGTGACAGTATACTATTAATATAAAATGTATAATAATAATAGAAAACAAGATCCCTTATGAAATATTCTGCAGTCAGATTTCAGGGAAGCTTGATTGATCCAACCAATGCATACTGGTGTATGTGCTCACCTGGCTTCACAGGTGAGAACTACTCCTGTACTGTCTCTTGCACAGCCCATTTTAACCATTTTTCCAGTATTTCTTAAGAGAACATTGTACTGTGTTCCAGGACTTATATGTAATGCTTTTTTCATACAGAAGGGACTGTCACTCTACACTGATGCAAAGAGCACCTCATAGGGAACCAGACTGTCAGTTACTCCAGGCAGACATTTCTCTTCAGCAAATACAGTAAACCTTAAATAACAACAACCATTTTACTAGAAATGTTCAAAAGAGACAAGAATACAGACCAGAATCAGACAGTTAAACCTGTTCCCATGACAACAGGTGGTGTAGTAATTTATTCTTCACACTGTGATTAAATAATTTTGAAAAGTCCCCAGGCAAATCTTATCTTTTTGTGATGCCAGTTATGTGTCTGGTTGGGAGAGTCTTGTTTAAGTATGTATACAGAGACTGCATACTTTTTTCTCATGCTACCTTTTTAGATGTTTTGTGTATATATGTTTGTTTCTTATTAATAGTAACATTAAAAGGATATGAAAACTCTGTGGGATAGTACATTTGTGGCGCTATGTTGGCAGTGGGTTGTGTGTATGTGTATGTGTGCATTGATGTGTGTTTAGGGCCTTATGTAGTGTGAAATGTTATAACCATGTTTTCTGACTGTGTTCGTGTGGTCTGACAGTACAGTGTAAGTGTGTGTGTGTGTGTGTGTGTGTATGTGTGTGTTTGTGGGAGTCTTAAGTACTTTTTGTCGGCCGGGTGCTCATCTCCAGAGAGACTTGTAGGTGTTGTTGCTCAGGGGCTCTGACAGCTCTGTGTGTGCCTCAGGGTACGAGGGCGAACACTGCGAGATCGACATTGATGAGTGTGCAGAGCGGCCCTGCAGAAATGGAGGGAGATGCCTGCAGAAGTCAAACATGTCTCGCTACGGAGACCCTGCAGAGTTCAGCTATGCTGACGCCGCAGGTTACTTATGTATCTGCCCGCCCGGATTCACAGGTGAGACCTCAGACCAGTTCTCATCTCCTACATGCATCACTACAGTTCTCGCTTTCGCCAATTTTCTTTACTGTACTCTGTTGCTCCATTAAATATTGTTCACATAATGCTGGACTGCAGTTGTAAAAAATTTTTTGCAGGCGTGTGACAACATCTACTGTAGTAAGGATATTGAACCGTCATCCTGGAGAGACCCGACTGTTGTACTTTTCAAAACAGTACTTATGCTTTGCTGTGTGAATTTATTAAATAGTTGGTCCCTGCGTCTGAATCAGCTGTATTGTAGGATGGGGCAGTGGCACAGCAGGTGATGCTAGTGCCTTGCAGCTGTGGGTTTGGATGAAGCACTGCAACCCAGTTCTGTTTCTCTGGGTTTGCAAGTTCTTTGTGTGGGTTTCCTCCAGGTTCTCTGGTTTCCTCTACAATCCAAGGACATGTGTTCCAGGTGAACTGGTGACTGTTAATAGCTGTAGTGTGTGTGACTCATTGTGAGTGTGACTGCCCTGGGACTAGTGCCTCATCCAAGGCACGCCCTGTTTCACACCCTGTGTTTCTAGGATAGATCCCTGACTACTGCAGCCCTGCACTGGACAAGAGATTTTTGACAAGGGATGGATGGATGGATAGATGGAGTGAGTTCTAAGTGAATAAAATATAAATGCAAAAGAAACCGGTTGTCTGTTGCCAGGGGAAACCTGTTCTGTGGATGTGGATGACTGCGAATACATGCCCTGTCGGAACGGGGGAACCTGCGAGGACCAGACCAATGCATACCGTTGTGTGTGCCCACCTGGCTTCACAGGTGAGAACTAGTCCTGTACTGTCTCTTACACAGCCTGTATGCACAGCCTGTGTGTGTGTGTGTGTGTGTGTGTGTGTGTGTGTGTCTGAAGCCAGTTGGCAAAGGCAGATTGATTTTGTCAGGGTTCAAAAGAAAAGTATTAGCACAAGATCCTAAACCCACAGTTAGCCTTCCATCTTGGGTGAAACGTGTAAATATAATAAACATCTCATTACGGCCCATCATTCTCTCAGGGTAAGTCAGGGGGAAAATGGTGGTAGATTTCTAGACTTATTAAAAAATACGAGTAGAAATTAAAGAAGGTGTTATTGAGTTTCCCTGCCTGTGTGACTCACGGAGCTGGGGACCTGGGGCCCAGAGCAAAGGCAAAGCAAGGAGGAGATACAGGCAGAGGAACAACTAAGCTCCTTCACTTCCCATATGCTGCCTGTCTCCATAAGCTTTAGCCTGCGGGTTATGATGAAGTTTGCCTGGGGAGCCGCAGATTAGGGAACAAGCTTCTTATTCCGTTTAACTAAAGTAAACACAGAGTCAGGGCTTTTTTTTTAATTAACAGGCTCTCCTGGCTGCTGTCGTGTCAGTTGCAGGACGGGGGCCTGTGGGTGTTTTGTGGAAGCAAAACATTATGCACTTTGTTTTTCTGCCTGTGTGTGTGAACATGTGGGAGAAGAGGAAGCAGAAACATAGCATCACTAGCATACATGGGTTTATGAGTAGATGAAACACGCCCCCCTTTCAGAGACCCCACCCTTCACCCTGTCCACTAAATCCATTGAAAAGCCATCTGAAATAAACACGGAGCAGCCTGCGGCCAGCTGGTACCGCTAGCTGCCCATTGTGCACGACTGCGGGCAAACATTCCTGCTGTCAGTGCTGACGGAGCCCAGCTGGGAGATGGGGAGAGTGGGGGAGGAGGATTACTCCTCGGTCAGGGGTGGTGGGAGGTGTGGGTGGGTTGGTGGTAGAACCGGGTGGGCTGGGCTCCTCCTTGATGACTCCTGACCGACTGGCACCGAGGAGGAGGAGGGAGAGATGTGCACTAGATGAAGCCCGTGCGCTTCCCTTCGCACCCTGACTGTGTGACACAGAACCAAGGCAACATGGGAATTGCGTTTCTACAGCTTATCTTGTTGGGATTGTCGGTACTGACAGGTAAATGCTCCCCTCTCCTCCCCTGGCATGGTGATCTGAGCTCAAGGCTGAAGGTGGGGCTTTGGGTGGTGGTTAAACTTGAAGTGTCTGAGGTGAGTGTGATGGGTACGGGTTCGTCCAGAGGAGGTCTCACTCCTGACTGCATTATGCAGGTGGCACCAGTCCTTAAGAAGTCTGACTTTGTCCTCTGTCTGTATTTCATAAAGCATTTTTTCATAATGTTGTAAAAGCTCCAGTGGAAAAGTTCAGAAGCGAATATGAGCAGAATGAGCCTGTACGTGTGCATGTATGCCAGGAACCTGTTCATTACAACATATCTTCTTTACTAAATACATTAGCAGAGGATACTTTTGGAAATCTAATTATTTTGCAGGAAATCAGGAATTTGATGCCTTTTAAATATCATAGCTATTTTTATACACTAAAGAATGACTACAAATTTGTCCTGAACTTGGAACCTCTGCTTCCGCAATAATGGAGTGAATGTTAGGAAATCCCCCGAAGCCACTTAACTCACTTTATCAGCTTCAGGACTTGAATGTGTCCATCTGGTGACATGATGCAAGCCCTGGAGTCTGTGGCTTGTGTGTGAGTGTGTGTGTTTTTCTGTGGACTTGCAAAGGAACATTGTGATTTAATGTCTCATATGACAATATGACTGATTCATGGGTGCAACAACCTGTCAAGTACTGGGAGAGAGAGAAATATTATCAATAGCGTTCTAAGGAACTGTATAGAAATTCTGGAGAAGCTTGACTGAACACTAGATGAACGTGCCATCCAGCCCTGTTATGCCTACGCCCTGATTTACCCCTTTTTCATCAAACCTTGGGCTTTTTCGCTGGACTGAAGGAGTACCCTCTACTTGTTTGAGGTTACAAGTTGTGTAGAGATTACAGGTTCCTCTTTGTACTTAAAAGAGTTTTATTGTTATTTAATAGATTATTAAAAATTAAACAGCTGTATCGGTCAGTTTTAGTAGTTTACCACTGTGAGCCATTTTATTTAAAAAAAACATCAATTAAATAAATAAATGGAAAAAAAAGGCAAAATCTCCAAGATGATACCTGTGACCAATGTGCTTTTGCAGGTATAGACTGCGAGGTGAACATCAACGAATGCCAGAGCCAGCCTTGCCAGAATGGGGCACAGTGTGAGGATGCCATCTCTGGGTACACTTGCCACTGCCCTGAGGCTGAACCCGGGGAAGTGCCATGGGGTGGTGACCACTGCGAGATGCCACTGATAGGCTGCCAAGACCACCAGTGTGAGAACGGTGCCATCTGTGTGCCCTGGCTGGAGGAGGGTAGACATGGCTATGCTTGCCACTGTCCACCAGGCTTCCATGGCGAGCACTGCAGCCATACCACCACCTTCTCTTTCTCTCACCACAGTTTTGTGCCCCTGGGGGGCCTCAAACAAAACAGGCTGCCAGAGATCCACATGCGCTTCCGCACCACCCTGCCCAATGGGATCCTGTTCTACAGGGGAGATGTGGACAACTATCTCTCCCTTGAGATAGCAGGGGGGCGTATCCGTGCCACAGCCGTCATTGGTAACACTGACATCTACTTGGTACTACCTGGCCTGGTGCATGACAGTGCATGGCGTGATGTTCACCTGAGGCTTAACGAAACCCTCCGACTAGAGATAAGAGGACCAGGCTGTGGTCGTGTAAGCTGCAGGGTGGAGAACAGAAGTGCTTTGCTCAACCACCTACATGTTCCTCGCTCCTTTGCGGAAGCCTCTGTGGGAGGTGCACAGCTGCAGTACCTGGACAATACAGTAAGCCAGGCGGGTTTTGTGGGCTGCATGCAGGACCTGGTTGTCGACTCCCTGCCTGTGCTGCCGCAGGACTTCTCTGAGGTGTCTGGAATACAGGTAGGCTGCAATAAGACTGAGTGGTGCCACCCAGACCCGTGTTCCAGCCAGGGACGCTGTGTCGACCTATGGACCCGCTTCTACTGTGACTGCCGCCGTCCCTTCCACGGGGGCAGTTGTGAGAAAGGTAAAAACCATCAATCTTAAGTTGGCTCAGAAATAGGTCACAGTAATGTCTGTTTTTTTCACAGCTCTTCTTCCTTGGCAGAGCACCCTTCCTGGATGTTTGGTCATGAAGACACTAGGAGCTACGCTTCCTATAATATCAACGTGGTTCCTGAAGGCCGCTTTGGGGTGTCATTTCTCCTGCGCTCACGGAAGCAGGACGGTTTACTCTTTCAGCTCAGACGAAAAGGTGTGCCGTTCTTCACCATCTACTTGCAGCGTGGTGAGGTACAGGCTTGGGTCCTCTCCCAGGGTCACACCCTGGCCCCAATTTTTGTTACAACTGGAGAGTGGCGTCTACTGACTATTGAGGACCAGAATGGCACCATTATCTTCTGGGAGGCTGACAAGTTGGAAAGGCCATCTATGCTCCCAGGAGTGGCAGTGGAGGCTGGAGATGTGGCTTACATCGGGGGTCTGCCAGATAGTGAGGACTCAGGGTCCTGGGGAGGACACTTCAAAGGCTGCCTGCAGGACTTCCGTCTCTATGGTGAACATTTGGAGATGCTGAACATCACACAGGGAACACAAAACTCTGAAAGTGCAGACCAGACCTGGTCTCTCAAAGAAATGAGCAATGTGCAGCTGGGCTGCTACAGCGATAACTCCTGCTGGCCACAAACTAATGGGGTACTTAATCCTTCATTTACCACTTTGTACATTTATAGCTTAGTCTTGTCTCATGTTTGCTGGATTCTGTGATTTATTTAATGCTTGAATCCTGCAGATTGAATGAAGAGATACAGAGGGGTTTTACAGCCTTTTCACATGCGTCATTTATTCTCCTTCTTGATGCCCACAAGTTCCTGATGTTATGCTTCTGCTTTGGTTCAACAGATCCCAAAAACATGCCAATCTCCTGTCAATCTCTCTAGGTTCTGGAACAATGTTCAGAAACACAAAGTAATGCAAAATAATATTGTAGCAGAATACGTCCAAAGATTATAAATTAAAATAACACTGCTATGATCCATGGGATAAAACAATATAGAATAAGGTATTTGATAAGGGTTCAGTTTTTTGTGAGATTTTCATAGGAATAGGCTTGTTCAACAGTAAAACTCTTGCCTGAAATCGCTCAATCGTGATTTTACTTCTGTTGCTTTTAGTGATGCTCATTAAATTCATGCAGTGGTTACTGGATTGCAGGATCACGTGACGTGTTGACTTTTTCCTCTAGGTGGAGTTGTGTAAGAATGGAGGAGAGTGCCGAGTCACCTGGAATGACTTTGCCTGCGACTGCCCCTTGAACTTCACGGGCCGGACATGCGAGAGACGTGTATGGTGTACTAGTGACCCGTGTGCTGCAGGCAGCCACTGTGTAAACCTCCCTGATGGATACGAATGTAAGTTCATGGGTTTGTCCATCTACAACTATGATGACTCACAGTCCCATTTCAAAATTTGATGCTCAGCCTAAGGACCATTTACAATTTCCTTGTGTTTCTATAGTAACATACAAGTAGTAATATTTTTCATGTATTTTGCAGGCCTTAGTAATGCTACATTTTACAACGATGGCCTGCAATACACAGCCAATGGCTCCCTGGTTGTCCCAGTGACCAGGGTCACAATTGAGCTTCGAACCCGGGAGGAGAATGGAGTGATACTGCGTGCCTTCAACGGGGCAGAGTTCTTCTGCGTGGGCCTCTTTAACTCCTCTCTGCTGGTGAAGATCCGTACAGGGAATAGTGTGGAGGCTCTGGCCTTCACCAGCATGCAGCCGGTCTCAGATGGTGACTGGCACCTCGTGCAGGTCACCATGTCTGACCCACAGCAGGGCTCCTCTCGTTGGACCATCACAGTGGACAGGCACAGGAGTAGCACCAGCCTGGCTACTGCTGGGGATCTCAGCTTTCTCAATGAGTCGATGCTATACCTTGCAGAGAACTTCACCGGCTGCCTGGGAGAAGTGAGGGTGGGTGGGGTGTACCTGCCGTATTTGAGCAGCCAGGCCCCGCAGTCCTCCCGGTTTATCCGACAGGGAGCAGAGGAGGTCCTCCTGGGATGTGTTGGCTCTCCTGTGTGCCAACCTCAGCCCTGCCTCAATAATGGCACATGCAAGGACCTTTTCAACCTGTTTGGCTGCATCTGTGCCCCAGGCTGGGAGGGTGAGTGCTGTCAAGAAGAGGTGGATGAATGTGCCTCAGCCCCCTGCCTCCGTGGGACCTGCAGAGACCTCCTGGCAGACTTTGAGTGCAAATGTCCCCGTGGCTATGGAGGAAAGACCTGTGAAGTGGACCTAGACGATTGCCAGGGCCACAAATGCACAAATGGGGGGAGCTGTGTGGATGGAGTAGACAGCTACACTTGTACCTGTCCCCCCAGCTTCACAGGATTGTTTTGCCAGTGAGTGAAACACATATGACCGACATTGTTATTAAAAACAGACTTAACTGTGCTTTTACTGGATCAGGTCGGGATTTGCACATGATAGTAGCAGCAGGATTTGAAATGGCAACCTGTAGGTTTTAAATCCAGCTCCTTAACTGCTGTGCCACACACTTTCACTAAGTTTGTTTATCAGTGTATGAATTATCCATGAGTTGAAATTTTGCTATAGCTGTCTTGCTCATTAGAAGAATAACATTATGTTTAACATTAGTGGGTATTTTACAAGCAACTGTATGACAGTGTATAGTGACAGTGTAATGTGTGTATTCGGTGTGTGTTGGGATGCTGTAAATGAACCCCCAGCCCATCAAGTTCCTCCTCTTTGCAGGTGGACCTTCCCGCCTCTAAGGTGTGAACAGGATGTGCAGTGCGAGAATGGAGCCACCTGCACAGAGGCCATCTGGGGAGCCAACTGCACCTGCACACCTGGCTTCACAGGTGATAGGTGAGACCTCCATAAGAATTGTCTCATAGCTAAAGGCATGGAAGATGTCTCAGGGATACGCACTACTGTGCTGGGGTCACATTAACAAAAAACTAGGACTAAGACCACCCATATGAAGTCTTCATCATATAATTCATTTAATTTCAATGTGAACCTCAAGGACTAGTACACAGGCACTGTGAGCTTTTACTGAACTTTGTGTGGTGATGGTGTAGATAAAGATGATGATAACCACGATGACATCACCAGCAGTGATACTGATGATGGTGCTGATGATAATCATCGTAATGCTGGTGATGATGGTAAGATTGGCGTGCTGGTAACTCACCAGGTCCTTTACTGCTGTCACCCAGGTGTGAGATGGAGGTGGACGAGTGTGAGTCAAACCCCTGTCAGCATGGCAGCTCCTGCCTGGACCGACTCGATGGGTTCCAGTGCGTGTGCTCACCGGGGTTCTCTGGGCGCCACTGCGAGAACAGCGTGAGTGTCCCCACTTGTTCCTCCAGCCCTCTTCTCTGACAAAGGCAAGCGCTGTTCCAGAAAGCGCTACTGAGGTTCAACGCTCGGCCTGTGAAGAAGGAGATTAAACACTGCCGGGAATGCTGACAACACTGAGCACAAGAACAGAAGGCAGTGCATAGTCTAATGTTTATTTATGTAGTTAATGTATTTGTAACCAAGAGGCTACTAGCTCACATTGTAAAAGGGATTATCCTGTGGTGTTTTTTGCATGGTACTTTAGTAAAGCTCTGTACAAATGTCCAATGCAGAGCAAACTGTTTTATATGAAAGCTGAAATCTGCTAAGCACCTATTTCATGTAACATGTTGGGATGTGAAATACTGTGGTTAAAACAGTAACATAAAGTGATTTATTATTATATATCGGAATTTAATGTGATGTAATGATTTAAACTTATATCCAATCTCTCTCTGCTTCCTGTCTTGTCCCTGACATACAGAAGCAGGAACAGAAAGAAGGCCTCCCCCTCCTGGTTGTGGCTGTCCCCCTGGCCTGCTGCTGTGTGCTGCTAGCTGCCATCGGCCTGGCTGTGATGGCGCTGACGGCACGAAAGAAGCGGCAGTCGGAGGGGACCTACAGTCCGAGCCAGCAGGAGGTGGCAGGAGCACGCCTGGAGATGGACAGCGTGCTGAAAGTCCCCCCAGAGGAGCGGCTCATCTGAGCTCCTCCTCTTCCATGAGGATGAGTGGGTGAGGGGAGGGGACTTAAAGGAATTGAAAAGACTCCACTGGAGTGGCTGGCAGGATCTTCTTCCTAGGAGCCCATATGACTGCAGACACCCCTGAAGGGCTGTGGGGAAGCACTAATGCAAGACTTGTCAGCTGCGCCATCAACCCCACCTCTACCGGCAGCAGAACTGCTAGAAAAAGAGGTGCACGAGAGAAAGAGTAACTGACAGGTGAATCCTAAGGCCCCCCAAAAACTGGCATTACCACAGGAGGTCCACGTGTTCACCTGACTTAGATGAGTAGTGTGTCCTTCTCAAGCTGATGGCCCCTGGGGGCAGCTGTCCACAGCAGTGAAACTGGCAGAACTACAGCCGACACGCCAAATGGCCAGTTGTTAGCTAAGCATCCGCTTTCCTGATGGCTGCTTTTGCCATTTCTCTGCTGAACATGGTTGCGAAGGGGCTTCTCTGATTTGCTGCCACCTTGGATTTCCTAAGACAAGGACTCGGCCGTGTCTCTTCCTCTCCCTGGTCATGGCCTCCTGTGCTTTTATAGTGCAGGAAACTGTGTGTGGCAGTGTGCCACGGTCTGTATCTGCTGTTGACCTTATCACTGCAATATGGCTGGTACCTTATTTCCCATCCAGTGTCCAGTCGCCTGTCTCCAGGTGTCTTGTTTAGGGACATCATTTGACTTGGGAGGGTTGGGTTCCTTGACTGGTCCACCTTCCTCTCTCGAACAGCCACCTCTTAGTTCCCTTCCCTTTTCTGACTGGCTCATGGATGAAAGTTGAGAGGGTCTGAATTTGGACAGGTTGGCAGCCATAACTGTGCAAGTCTTCTTAACATGGCTGTGAGGGGACAGTGGACATCAAGTTCTTGGCTACGGCTGAACACAACGGTGTTGAGAGACAATCATCTCAGCTTTACTGTTTCATAAAACATAGCCTGTTTTGGTTTTAGTTTTTTTAGAAGTTGTGAATTATCCTTATTTTGTAATTGTCTACAGCACATGACAACTTTGAAGGTACAGACACTGGAGCAGTTTTTGAAACCATGTAAACCTCTTGTTAATTCATATATCCTGGTGAATCTGTAACCCAGCTTCCAAAGGAAACAAAACTACAGTGCACAGCTCGTGTGTATCATGACACTGTTTAGACACCTAACTGGGTGGTATTTTTGTGTAAAAATGTAAAATATGTGTCTGTCTTATAGACTGTGTGTATCACACACTTTGATTTATAGAGAACATTTAGGCACAGGTTACGGCACATCTTTTAAAATCAATTCATAGTAAATCTATGCAAGTCATGAATAAAAATGTAGAATTTAAAACATGCTTTTTTTAATTATTATTGTTTTTTAACAGGAAAAATAAAAGTTAAAATTAATTTTGTAACTCTGTGTACATGGCTTTCAAGTAATGTTGCAGTTTAAGCAAAGGACATATTTACCTGTACTTTTTTGCCTTTCCTCCTTATTTATTCCTCCATCAGCCTTTTCTTTTATTATGCTAATGATTTTGAATATCTGTTTCACTGAACTTTCAACACCCAAGTGCACAACAGGCACTACATCACATAATTATAACCCTAACCCTAAGAAATGTTTTAACGTTATTTATCTGACACGTTTTATTCACAGGAACTTTCAAAAGCAGGTTTAGGTTTATGTGAAGTTTATGTTTTGCAGTAAACACACAAAAACACACAATGACTTCTTTTCTAGTCTCTGAAAAAAGAGAGATGCTTTGTATTGAGCCATTTGGGCACACCTACGTGCTCACACTGGTGATGTGCTTATTCTTAGCTAACCCTTGACCACGACCTTTGGCCACAGTGCCTGATCGCAACCTCTGACCTCTTTGTAGCCAACCAACAGCTTGAAACCAACTTTAACTACCCAGCAATCAAGTGTTGTTCTGGCATGAAGAGATGACAAAAAGGGCCAAAATCTTACTGCGGCCAGTATAACTAAGATCTTCAGAGTCATTTATGATAAAGCAGTGAACCGTGGGTACGAGAATCCAGAGACAGCTCAGGATGAAAGCCCTGTTCAATAAGGCATCTAATGTAGCTTTGAAGGCAGGTCTCCACCTCTCGACCAAGAAAGCTTGCCTAAATCCTCTACACCCCGCACACCATACACCCCCTGTGGCCCCCTTTCAGCATCTAACAGTGAAATTCCTTTGTGTTGTTGCTGGCTGGTACCCTCTGAGCCGGACAGCGCCTTTTTTCCTTCCTCTTTAATGAATGTGATTTGTAGCCGGCAGTGAGGCAGGCTGCCCTTGCACACCCCCTCCACCCAAAGCGAGGACCTAGATGGAAGGAATGCGGGGGAGAATGTGTGTGAGAATAGGGTCTGACTGGGGGGAGACACTGTGTGTGTGTGTGTGTGTGTGTGTGTGTGTGTGTGTGTGTCACAGTGGGAGGGGCATGAGGTATGCAGGAAGAGGATGCAGACCTGCCCAAACGTACAGTGCTGTGTAAAAGTATTTGCCCCCTTTTCATTTTCTCCCTTTTCCCCAGCATTTAGGCATTGAATTTCATCAGATCTTTTTGTCACTTCCAGTAATATATGAACAGAGCTTGAGGTAGAAACGGCATCATTGTTTTAACGTCCTTTCCTTGGTGTGCATGATAAGGAAACATGCAGTTACTGGTATGCAGAAGTATTTGCCTCCACAGTTAATGACTTAGACACCTTTAGCTGCAATGACTGCAACTCAACACTTCCTACATCTCCTGGTCTCGTGTTGCTGCGGGGGAATTTTTGCCCACTCCTCCATGTAGAACTCCATTAACTCAGTAGCTTTTGCCGACTTTACAAGCCTCGGCCACCAGGTCTTAGCTGGACTTAAATTGACATTAAAAATACCTGATCATATTTAAGGTAAAACAAGAGAAAACTGGAAATGGGGGCAAATATTTTTTCACAACACTGCATATGCTACCTTTAGCTTCAAAGCTGCAGGGAACTCACTGCTTAAACAGGTGAATTACAGGTGAGTGAACTGAGCCCCTGACTGCCATAAGACTGCCGTGGATCTGTCATGTGTACTGGTGCTGGAACAGCTAATACCATCCAGAATCCCACCTTGGCTGGTCTGCCTCCCCATGTAACAGGGCCTGGTGAGTGTCATGGCGGGAGACAGCGCAGTGGGACGTGACGCAGGCCGTCGAGAAAGTGCACACACTTTAATGAGCGCCTTTCCAGACTCTCTCAGGTGTCAGAAATCACCGACAAATCAGATAAACATCACGGTGGGCCACAGCCGCAATGTTGACAAATGCAGATATTTCACTTTTAATTGACACTAAAGGACAGAAATGATCTCTCTTCCCAGGGCTTTCAAGGAGACAGCAAGGGGAGGCAGAGAAAGATGTAGAAATGGGGGATGTTTTCAGCAAGTTGTCAGGTTTGGAGCACTATCAATGTGCCTTATTGCAAGGGAATAGGCGCACATCAACATTTAGGGGGGGCTTTCATGATCTCTCATGGGGAGGTGGGTCACAGGGTTACTGATCAATACAATCAATGTCAGTATCACCTGTGAAATGTTGCAAAGTTTATCTCCAAATGTGGAATATTAACAACAATCCTGGATGATAATTCATCTCTAATATATCAGCTGTAATTCTTACCCAGGTATTATGAGTGGATTAAACTTTCCCTATAATAAACAGCTTACGTGGCTAGTGTAAATCAAGTTTTAGCCAGAGGTGATTTTTGACACAGCTTGGTTCACCTCTCCAGAGGTTGAAAATAGAAGATGGTGTTGCACTGTGTTCTTCAGTGTGTCATCATGCTTTTTTAACCCCTCATATAAACCACTTGAGTTTCTTTCTCTGTTTACCATTAGATATTTAGATATATTAATGTTACAGAAACACTAGTAAGAAACGTAATAGATCGCAATCAATGTCCAATGTTTTCATCTACTGACCTTCTGATGTCAAAATTCGGTTTACCCTTTAATTTGCATAAAACATATTTCCATTATGTTTTAAATGGATAAATGACCATTTAAACTATATTTTATATTAACACTTTTCTTCAAGGTAATTTAAAATGTTAGGTTTGAATACTTACTCTTTCACCATGTGGCTTTTCTCCAGAGCAGCTTACAGCATCAAGCTACTTGCAATTATTTTTCCATATATACAGCATAATAAAGCAAGTCCACCATTTAATGGCTTTTCAGTTGCCTGAGTAACTGCAATAAGTCAGTTTTCTTGAGTTATTTTCAGAGATTCTCTTTCTTGTTTGGACTGACATATGATGGAGAGACATATGATGTTTTACAATGTCCATACAGAGCAGAGCTGAAGAAGTCAGCAGGTATTGAGACTTCTTCTGCAGTCCACTTGTTGCACTTAAATTTATTAATTAATCTCACTCCTTTTCTCCAAAGCACCTTGTAATAATTTATACATTATACAGCCGGATAATTTTGAATGCATTAATTCAGGGTAAGCAAGAACACTACAGCAGGAGGTGGGGTTTCAAAATAGGTCTACTCAAGTTCAACAGCAGCAACTTTAACCGCTGTGCTACCTGCTGCCCCTTTACTAAACTCCTTACAGTGATTTTCCCAGCAGGGTAAATTTGACTGTCTCAGCACCACTGCAGTATTAGGAGGAACTCAAACCCACATTCTTCAAGGACCTCTCCTACCCCCTTCACCGTCTGTTCTTGCTATGGCTGTCTGGAAGATGCTACTGTAGCTTGTGGACCAACACCACCAGGCTCAGGAACAGCTTTTCCCCACAGGCTGTCAGACCGCTGAATTCTGAACAGCTTTAGGAATGATCACAATCATCCCCACTGACCACCTCCCACTATATCATCTTCACCACCACCACTGACAATTTGCCTTGATTTTCCTTACCCATTTATTTATTTATAGATAATGTATTTCTTATCTATTTTTATTTATCTTCCTGTCTGTTATTTACTATCTATTGATCTGTCATTTACAGCAACATATCTAAATACTTATTTAATACATATTACCTATCTGCCTCAATTTGTCTGTGTCTTTTTTGTGTTTATTTGATTAGTTTATTATGCACCATGATCTAGAAGAAACTACATTTTGTTCCCCTTGTACACATGTATAGGTACAGAATGACAGTAAAGTAAACCTTGAACCTTGACAAGGTGACATCACTGCCGCTACAATATTCTCTATGCATAGAACCTTACAGGAAAGATTTATAACAACTTTCACTAAAAACCATTCCTCCTACGCAGCAGTACTTTTTACACACGAGACATCACACGGTCTTCTATTATTGCTGCTATCTGAATTCCAGAAAAAAGGTCCGGTCTCCTGCTACAGCGGCTTGGCGCAAATCCCTGACAACTTGGATGCAGGTGTATTAAGAAGCCACAAGAGGGCAGTAGAGGTCTGCAGTATTTGGCCCTGAGAATGAGAGAGGCCCGCGGAGACGACCACACGGAGCGTGCTCATCTGCTGCTTCTCACTGTTTTCTCTAAACAAACTGCCTAATTCTTGTGACCAAAAAACAGGATCTGCTCTCATTGTACTTGTATGGTTTCATCCCTAAAAGTGTTGCTTAAAAGTGTGTGCTACAAACATGATTTTATGAGTACAAATGATGTCAAAGTTAAATGACACTTATCTGCGGACTAGTAAAGATAGCTCTTCACAGTCAGGGGCATTAGAGGCATAGTAGGGACTCAAACCCAGTCCCATCTGCCTGCAACTTTAATACAGAACAATGCAAGCAAATTCTGACTAGTCTTTCATGTCAGGCTCCTGTGTTGTCCACACTGTGAACTGGCACTGAAAACACTGGTCACAATGAAATTAGAAATGCAACATCCGTATAAAAATATTGCAACACTTGCAACCAGGCGACTCCGACAGCACGTGAGCTCCTTACATGACAGTGTGGGGTGATGTTAAAGCTGTGAGTTCAAGTCTCACTCAGACTGTGGTCTTCTGATAGGGGAGTGGAATCTAGCACTCACCTTATAACCTGAAAGTTCTTGGTTCATATGCCAACTCCTGTTGTAGCAACACATGATCAAGATTCTTACCCTGAATAGATACAGCAAAAATTACCCAGCTGTGTACATGTGTAAATCATCATAACTAGTGTACAAACCTCACTTTATACGTCACGCTGAAGATAAGCGTTGGTAAATGAATAAAAAATAGTTTTACAGCACACCATTAAGCAGGTACTGATGGATGGAGTGGATGGTTCAGCACAAAGTGGCTCAAGGAGCAGTGCTGGCGCCTCACAGCAGCTGTGTTCTTCAGGTTCGGGTCAAGCTCGGTCTGTGTGGAGTTTCCATGCTCTCCTTGTGTCTGCGTGGGTGTCTTCCCGCAGTCCAAAGACATGTATTTCAAGTTACCTGAACACTCTAAAATGCACTGTGATAGGCTGGTATTGCCTTTCACTGTGTTGTTTCCTAGCCTAGTCTCCAGTAATTCTACTAAAGACTTCTGAAACCCTGACTAGGATAAGCGGTTAAGGATAATGGATGGATGGTTCAGCACATTAAAGAAGGAATGTACTTGACCAGCATACAGTCGGCGGGTTATGTAACCCCAACCCCAACGATCTAATTCAACAGGAGGAGCAGCAGGTGGCATAGTGCTGGAGCTGCCGCCTTGCACCTAAAGGGCCCAGGTTCAGATTCCACCTTCTACTGTAGATCAAGGTACTTAACCCTCATTTTTTTCCAGTAAAGGTTTTCCTGCTGTATAAATCATTCTATGCAGCATAACCATTTTCAGTAGCTTCGGAGAAAACTGTCAGATAGAAGAAAAAATGTAAATATAACTCAATCCTCCAAGCTGGACTTTGGAAAGAGCTGTATTTTCTATATTCAGGGGTGCCGCCACCATCCTTCCCCACCCTTGGGCTTCTGTGTTTACTTCTCGACCGTGGAAATCCACCCTGCTCTTTTCTCTACCTGCTAGCCTTCCTGTCCGCCCTTCTTCGGTCCAATTGAAATTCACACGAGATACAGTTTGCCCCTTTGAGTCTAATAACATGGGGTCAGCCTGGTGTATAATTATAGACCTCGCTGGTGGGCCTCCTCTCGGACAGTAAATTGGAACAGTGGGTGCGAGCGCCACAACACAGCAACAGATATGCTGCAAATTGTCTTCATGGCGCTAACCCCCATAGGTCTTTGCTTTGCTGTAGCCACTTCAAACTCGCAGAGCTGACTCCTGGTGGTTTGTGTGTGTGTGTGTGTGTGTGTGTGTGTGTGTGTGTGTGTGTAGGTTCCTTTCTCTAAATTTTATGTATCAACAGTGGCGGAACAATACAAACCAATCCATTGCCTCCAATTGTTTAATCTGAACTAAAGACTGGCAAACAAAAAACTTCCCGGTGCTTCTTGATCATGTTCTTCCGCTTTTAATTACCGCTTTTTTCACTTCTTTCAATTAACATTGCGAGCAGGGGAGGATTTTAATAACACAGACCCAAAGTGCCCTGAGATGGTGCTTGTAAGAAGGAAAAGAGCTAATTGCAGTGAGTAATTAGACCTCGGGGTGGGGGGGCCGCCTCCAGCATCCCCGACTCGTCCGGCTGGAGCGGGTCGACAGCAGGGACCCCGTGCTCCTACCTCTGCCACAAACTGACCTGTCCACCTAGGCCGTCCTTAAATACGAGTGCACATTTATAAACAGCCATTAATACCCAGAGGTGCAGTGACGCGCCTTTTCTTCCCCTGCACTGTCATAACCCCCCATCAAAACCAAAGGAAGGTTCAAGGGCACTCGTGCATTGTGCCAAAATCATTACAAGCGCTTTACTGATCGTCGTTTCATGCTATTTTCAACACCACCGAAGGGGCTGCAAAGAGCCAGGTTACTGGGACGGAAAGCCTTGCAGTAAACAGTGTGATACACCACACTGGATCATGCGCAAATGCCATTGTTAAACGCTTCATCAGTGTGCATTGCATATTTGGCTTTTTTGCTAAAGTTTAAAAAAACTTGTTGTATGACGGATTAGTGGCAATTATTTTTGGTTTCTTAAATTAAAATACCACTCAGTTAAGAGATGTGAATTGTAATAAGATTGCTGCAGAAGAAGACGAAGACAGGTGTGAGGTTTGGCTATGAACAGCAAACTCATATCCCGAGAGCAAGATGTAATAGACAACACATGATACTGATATTGAAGTATGCTTAGGTGACATTTCATAATTACTGTTCAATGATTTACTTATTTATAGAGGAGAGTATTATTAGTGTATCTAGTCTTTCACGTGCTCAGCAGTGGTATCCATCATGCTCATTTTAGCTACTGTATATCACATTGTCTTAAAGTTAGTTTCCCTTTCACCCAGAAGAGTTTCTTTCCCACGGAAGCAATACAGGGTAAACATTTTACTCAAGGAAGGGGTCTTACTGAGTTTGCAACGTGCATAGTGGGCAATTTTATCTCTTGGAGGTCATGTAGAAACCTCCCAGAATGATCTTCTTCTAGTGTCCTTAATATTTAAAGTGGGGCGTCCACTGTTACTGCAGTTCAGTTCATTCATCTTGCTGCAGCTCATTTTCTTTTCCCCCCAATGATTATCGTCTTATCAGAAGAATCCAGTCTGCACATGACATGTCCAAAGTGCAGCATACCTTGAACATGTCACGTGCAGTTTCCTTCACTTTTATTTGTGCTTCCAGTGAGTTTTCTGCTTCGATTTGATGCAGCGTCCATCTATTTGTTTTCCACCTCTGCCAAGTTTTGGGTTTCAGTGGCTCTCAAGTTCAGAGGCAGTAGCGCTAATCCCTACCCTGCCTGTGGTGTGTATCACACTCACTTATAATTAATTACCTTATTATATGTGTGGATAAGTTTTTTTCTGCTGCAATTCAGGATTAATATGTTGCTAAAGCAGGAGCTGAGATTGGAGAGGCTAAGACTCTAGTCATTATAATAC
This sequence comes from Arapaima gigas, assembly GCA_900497675.1. Classification (NCBI taxonomy): domain Eukaryota; kingdom Metazoa; phylum Chordata; class Actinopteri; order Osteoglossiformes; family Osteoglossidae; genus Arapaima; species Arapaima gigas. Next base: position 558,601 of record UFQX01000056.1, read on the forward strand.
CTTCTGGCTTAAAAGGAACATGCTAAGGGTTGTCAGGTCTCCAGCGGAGGAGGTGCTGTGAGCTGATCAACTTCCACACAACTGTTTTACGGCGCAGAAATTAACGACAGCATAAGAAAAGCCCATTTGAGGCAAAGTGTACACTGGCCATAGTAAGTGGTTGGAGTGATGCCACGCTCATCTCCAGTTACAGCAATGATCTGCACCCTTGCATCCAAACTGAGCTGGCCAACAGGGATGACAAATGGTTTCTTGATAACTTCACTGAATGCCCCATTGTTATCGATAACCTCATTCTGGAGTGCACCCGAGGCGAGGCTTCTCCGTTACTGTCATGAAGGTGTGGCACTTTCAACAGCTCAGGAGAACACTTGCAACTTGAAAGAGGATGTATGTCTGCTGAACAACAACAGTGGTGTCTGCAGGATGGTCTATGTTTGTACTGTGGAGACAGGGAGCACCTTGTTGCCACTTGTCCTTCTACATCAATCATCCAGTACACCAAACTGCTCTACACACTCTGGTGGCTAGCACCTTTATGCCAGCTTCCCAGGTGTTCTTGCCCATTAGATTATGATAGAAGGGTTAGTACTTAGATGAAAGGCATTCGTGGACTCAGGGGCTGCTGATTGATTTTTGAATGTTGCTCTAGCCAGTAAGGGAGTACCAGTAAAGAGATGCTGGTCCTCTTGAAAGGAAGTTCCCTGGCTTGGCAACCTACTGGTTCAGACTCCCCCTAAAAAATGCAGGTGGGAGTCCCGGATTATGAGCCCTTATATCTTTCCTCAGCAACTACAGCATTTCTGGAGTTGGATTTCTCAGCCCCAGTGGGCATCATACTGTGTTTCTTTGGCATAGAGGTTGGGGTCACGAGGGAGGCAGGGTACATCCTGAATGGGATGCCAGTCACATCACAGGACAGCCACACTCATTCACTCACACAAAGTGCAGCTTTGACTGACCAGGTAAACTGAAACATGTCTTTGGGCTGTGAGATTAAACCCATGCAAACTGGTGCTACTGAGCTATGGTGCTGCTCTCATGCTCAAATCTTGCGCTTTCAGTGTACCCAATGCTTAAAAAATGATGCCTGGTGGTGTCACTGGCCTGTGATACAATATAATGTAGGGTACTCACACACACACAGAAACACACAGTCACAATGTGCAGTTACTGTAATAGCAAATAGAGATGTAGAGCAAATACAGCAGCAGCACAAGGGCCAACACCATTAAACAGTGGACATCACGACTTGCGGGGCGGTGCTGACTGAGTGACACTGATTCCGACACGTGTAGAGGTCAAAGGCAGGGTCATGCTCTGGGATGACCACTACCTTGTGCGAAGGGCATCAGCATGTGGTGATGAGATGCTCCGGAGGGGGTTGATGGTTAAGATTGTTGCTGTGAGCCTGAAGTAGAAGCTGGGCAAAAGTTGGGGGGGGGGGAGATCAACGGAGCTAATTAGGTGCACGAAGCTGATGGGGGGGGGCTCGGAGCTGGCACTGTGCCAACAAACAAAGGCTGCGGCCTGGCAGTCAGCAGGACGGAGGGTGGAGACTGCTTCATTAAGAGCTTGGGAACAAAGTGAGGAGGCACAGGCGAGCGGGTGAGTGAGAGAGAGAGGGAGAGGTGTGGGGCGAATGAAAGGTTGTTTAATTAAGCCTGAGCTAGAGGGTGAGGCGTGAAGCCAACTTGTCATGGTGCCGTGAATACTTCCACCTTCTCCTGCACCACTCCAGAGGAGCTCCAGGCTCTGCCCCGGTCGTGTCAGCAGCCAGGCCCACTGGCGGTGCGACGTGTGAGTGTCGGAGTGTGCGATGTTTGTGGCGTGTTTCAGTGTGTGTGTCATGCCACAAAGGAGCAAGCAGATGTGGGACTGTGCCACGGTGGCGGCTCTCCAGAAAGCCCTGATGTTCTCCACAGCCCCGTCTGTGTCAGCTGCATGTCTAGTTAGAGGCTCTGTTCTCTTCACATCAGTCACACACCTTTTTTTTTTACCTTTGTGCACATCCTATAACAATTAGTGGTGCAGGAAGAAGACAGAGCACAGAGGTGAGACTGCTGCCAGCGGTTGTTTTCTGCTTTTTTGGGCATGTGGAAGGGCATCTGAGGGAAAGATGGGAATCTGCAACAAAGGTTGTGAAGCCAAATGGCCTTGAAGGAAAAACGCAGATCCTTACAAGGGTCTCAGTGTAGTTACATAACAGTCCAGACACCTTAACGCACTAAGGTATTACAAGTTATCAGACATTTTTCTTCAAGGTTACTTTACTGTACCAGTTCAGGTTTAAGCACCTTGTTTAAAGGAGGTAAGGGAATTGAGATTTAAATTGAAGTTTATCAATCACCTTTGCTTGATTTTTTAGAAAGCAATTCACAGTGTTTAGCTACTTACAGTGATTTATTTATTTATGTAAAGATGTATCCTTTGATTGAAATAGTTGAAGTATGTTGACCAACAGTACTACAGAAGAAGGTCTTCTGAGCCCAAACACAAACGCTCAGAGCATTGCACCACCTGCTGCTCAGCCTTTTGCTGCATGTGCTTCTATTTTTCAAGGACATTCTTGTCTAAAATTCTTGGACCAGTGTCAGGTACTCTATTTTTATAAAACATTTTAAAAACCTAGGCTTCCAATTTTCATTTTTTGCTGGTGTTTATTTGTCTGCTGTGGATGGATCATAATGCTGTCACGATTCTCAGAGGGTTCTTGACAATTATGACATCTCTCAAACATCAGTGTACTTATAAATGTGGCAGTTATGGGATTGTTTGAGGTATTGAAAATAACCCTTCTGCTGATGTTCATGTTTTAACCAATAATAATTAATTTTACCCTTTTCTGTAAAGCAAAATAAAATGTTAAGGAGGAGAAGAAAGCAGCTTTTAAGGGTTTAGTAGGGTGATCTTCCCCGTATCAATTAGGACTGAGTTTTTTGATCGAGGCAACTGACCCAGTAGTAGGACTGTTATGATGAGGTACTGAATCCTCAATGGAACCTAAAATCACATGCTCCAGGTGAGGCTTGAACTCACAACCTTGGCATTGCTCCGCTGAGTACTGCTGTATAAGTACCATGCGCTAACCGATTGCGCCACTGGAGCAGACACCTGAGCCCCTTTTGGTCATGATTCACTGCCATTGGTTCCATGTTCTCACTTGCTGAACACAAACATATGTCAAATAAGTACTGTGTATGAATATATGCAACTCCCCTGAAGGACCTGTCCTCAACTGGTCTCTATAGTCGCTGTAATGGAGTCCACCCACCTGGTTGCTCCTCATCTGGTTTTGCCTCCAAATTTTACAAACAGCCCCATCTTGGCGAGACAAGCCTGTCTTTTCCTGACGTGTCCACAGGATGCAAAGGTGAATTTTTTATTTAAATATATTTCTGGAAACTGCAATTTTTATGATTAATAATGTTACAACTGTTTCTCACTTTCCCCAGTTTAGTGGAGAGTGATTAAGTCAATATAAGTGTTTCGCCGACACAGTAACATCCCTACAGCTGTTCACTTGTCTAAACAGCACAGGAGCACCCGACAGGATCCGATGGCACAGTGGGTCGACTTGGCACCTTGCAGTTTCTAGGATGAGGGTCTGAACCTAGCTCAGCGTGTGTAGCGTTTTCGTACTTCTGCTGTGTTTGCATCCGTTAAACACACATGGCAAATGAAATACTTCTGTTCTTTCCCTTAGGCAATGCCAGTGGCCACTACATGTCAGATGTCACTTATACAAAAACACACTCAGTTCAAGTCCCTAGTTAACCTACTGTACACATGGCTGCTTAGGGGACAGATCACATAACCTGACATAGAACAACAAGGACTCAAACCCACATGTGACTGGACAGTCCAACCACTACCTGTTGGGCCTGAATTTGTGACTCAGTTGCTTAGGTAAGCAAAACTTTTACCTTTAACCTGTTACTTTTCTATCATCCACTTTTTGCTATTTTTTCCATTTAATGTTTAACTTAGTGAATGTGACTATTTTTATAACGTAAATGTAAACTCCTTGTTGAGTTTAAAAATAACTTTAGAACTCATTTCTAGAAAGTTTGCAAAGGCCTGTTAATATCTTAATAACTTGCTATTTTAAGATTGTGAATATACAGTACTGTGCAAAAGTCTTAGGCAGGCAACTTCAATGTCTGTTGAGTACAGGTAGATTCTTATCTACCATCAGGGGGGTTTCTCATTGGTCCCAAATTCATTCTGCAGCCTGAGAATGACCTCAAACACCTGATGTCAGTCATACACAACTATCTTGAGCAAAAAGAAGGAATCCTGCAACAGATGGTATGGTCCTCACAGAGCCCTGATCTCAACATGAACAAGTCAGTCTGAGAGGACATGCAGAGACAGTCAAAGTCTGCAGAAGAACTGTGGCCACTTCCTCAAAATGTTTGGAAGAACCTACCAACCTCCACCTTCAACTGTATGCAAGTTTGCATAAGAGAATTGATGGTGTTTTAAAGGTAAAGGGTGGTCCCACCAAATATTGATTTGACTGAGGTTTTTTTTGTCTGCTGCACTTTTTAGAAGGTTTATTGATTAATAAGTATTCATGGCATTATTTTTGGAACCATCCTCGCTTTATAGCATTTTTCCCACAGGTGCCTAAGACTTTTGCACAGTACTGTAGTCTTTCNATTGATTAATAAGTATTCATGGCATTATTTCTGGAACCATCCTCGCTTTATAGCATTTTTCCCACAGGTGCCTAAGTCTTTTGCACGGTACTGTAAAATGATAATTAAAATTGCAATTAATATGCTAACTGCACATCTCATAAACATGAGAGTAATGGTCATTAGGTTAATTTTATTTCATTTTGATGAGTTACGTATATATTTTTCTTCACTAGAAAGGCTGCACCCAGCCTAATGTTATAAAAAATATTCACCTATGATGTATGCATACTAATTCTGTGAATATATTTGCCATCTATGGTAATTCAGTACTGAATGTAAACGTTCTATTTTCATTCCAAAACCATTAAGGTTTTATTTTTCCCACTTTAGTCCAGTTTCCTCTTACAACACACCACTCCAACAGTCTGGTTATGTGTGAATTACACACCCTAAAAGAAATGCATGCTATTTTTACTGGAGTAATTTAGGGTAAGTACCTTGATCAAGGATATATCAGCAGGAACGGTGATTTGAACTCAGGATCTTTCAATTCCATGCAACAGCTCTAAAAATCTTTTCCATCTCCTGTGAAGTTCTGGTGCTGCATTATAGCAGAGCATCTATTGTACAAACCAGGTATTAAAAGATTAGCTGCATCATAGAAAAATCGCATATCCTGGGACCGTGCATTCCGGGGCTCACCTGTATTTGAAATACATTCCTAATAATAAATTTAAAAGTGAGCTATGGCTAGACAGAAATATTATTAAGCATCTTATGGGTCTTATAAGGGATGGTAAAAGGAAATGCTAGAAATGCTTTTTAATTTAATTTAATTTAGGAAAATTTGTTTATTGTTACATAGTGCCTTACCTAACAAGGGGTCCTGAAAGTACTTTTAGTACTTTTTCATCCTGAAAGATGAAGTACGAAATGTACAAGTAGAGATGCAAAGGGTAGAATTAACAGTAATAATGACAGTCCATTGAAAACAAGTGTTAGAAAGTAAAGCAAGTAGGCAACAAAACTGAAATTACAAATGTTCTGCCCGCATATTTACTTGCTACCATTTGTATACATTTACGTAGCAAAATTAAACCAGAATATGTGCCATCATCATAGTCTGTGAGGGGGAAAAAAACAGAAGCACCTTTTTGTATCCATATTACTGACAAAATCTGAAAGTGCTAGAAAAAAATTCAATGTGACTATAACAATTCAAGCACACAGTGGTGAAGAAGTAAGTGGATAATTTCGTATGCAGTGATTTCGGCAAGAACTCATCTTCAGAGCTAAAGCATTACATTTCGAGGTGAGTAATTAATGCCAACTTCTGTCTACTAATGTCTGCACTTTTAAAGTATTTCCTCATGTAGACTTGTCATACCTCTGCAGGAGGCTGTTTTAAAGAAGTGGGAAGCTATATGACATACCTAATGTAGACAACAGAGTGCAGTCTAAGGCATTTTTTAAGAATTATTTTGTCAGTGTGTATCCAGTGTGTTGTGGAGGTCCATCCAGGATCTAGTTTCACAGCCTAGAACCCGGTGATTCTACAATAGGCTCCAGGCCACCATGACCCTGACCAGGATACAGCGGTTTATGATAATGATGATGAATGGATGGAGGGGTGGATGGGTGAAACCTACCGGTTAAAGTAACATGTACATTAATGTCGATTCATTTTAAATTTACGACTGATTTAATGTGGGCTAATATTCAACATGTTGTACTCATGTTGAAGAAAGGTCACTTCGTCGCACAGGCAGGAGCTTAAAACAGCTTTCAGTGCATGCACGCTGAAACTCAAAGTACTTCAGAAGTTCTTTTTGAGGTGGTCTTTTTATATACAGTGCTGTAGTGTAACTTAACAAACTACACCAATGAAAGTTGTTTACACAAAGTAACCAACTGTGTTACTATGAGTAAGCATGTAGTGTATATTTTTCACTTTCTGTCTAATATCCGTTGTCAGCCCCTTCCCCCCAAGGTTACACTCAAATGGGCTCATTCTCCTCTATTAATGACAAAACAAAATGTTTATTAGACTTTTAGTCTTAATAGAACACTACATGTGAAAGGATGCACCCTTTTAAACACTATAGACACAAATGTAAGGCAGAACAATCTCTATTTGACCCTCTAAATATACTCACTGGCCACTTCATTAGGTACACTCTGGTACCAGCATAAATTCAGAAACAAGATGCACGACACATTCCACATTGTTCTTGTTCCATGCTGGCTTGGTGGCTTCATACTGTTTCTGTAGATTTACTGGCAGCAAATTTACTTTGCTACCATCATGATGCACCGCGTCCCAAAGATGCTCTATTGGCTTGAGAAGTGAGGCCACTAGAATAAAGTAAAGGCACTGTCATGTTTGTGGAACCATCCTGAAGTGATATTTACTTTATGATATGGGACATTATTCAATTTCAGCAATGCTAGACTGGCAATGAAGGGATGCAACTGGGCATCAACAATGTTTTGGTTTTTTGTTGCGTTCAGACAATGCTCAGTTGAATCTAACAAACCTATTGTGTGCCAAGAAAACATTCCCCTCCCATTACACCACCAACTGCAGTCTCTACCATTGACACCAGGTAGGATAGGTCCATGGTTATTTCTGTCATTGCGATGAGCATGTCACAAAAAAAATGGGATTGAACAGATCAGGCAACATTTGTTCACTCTTCAGTCATCCACGTTTGGTGACTGCATGTGCACGGGAACCTCATGTTCTTCTTCCGAGTACCCAGGAGATGATCCTGTTGTGATCTGCTGCTGTTGCCCATCCATTTCAAATTTTGACAAGTTCTACATACTGAGATACCCTTATGCACACCACTGTTGTGCTGGGCCATTATATGTGGGATAGTGACATGTTACCATGCACGAGTTTTTCCACTGTCCTCTGATCTCTCACATCAGTGAGATTTTTTTTTCATCCACAGGACTGCCACTGAAATTTATTTGTCCATTGCACTATTTATTCTCTGCAAACTCTTGACACTGTGGTGTGCAAAAATCTGAGGAGGATAGTTGCTGGAGTTCTGAGTTGCTGGAACCAGTGCAGCCAGCACCAATGATCGTGCCATGTTCAAAGTAACTTACATTGTACATTTTGTGTAATCTAATGTGCACTTGGTCAGTAGCCAAACCTATCAAGCCTGTCTGCATACTTTATATGCAGCCTTAACTGAACGGTGTGAACTGTGTGTGAAAATATCCTGGTACACCTGAAGAGGTGACAGGTGTGTTTGCTCTGTTGTTTCTGTAAAGACAACTTCTTAGACATGTACGCTGTTAGTAAAGAACATTGTCTGCAATTCTTGTTTTTGGAGCCACTGGGGTGGCTGCCATATGGCCACTGTTGCATCTCAGTACAAATTCATTTTTTTAATTAAAAGTGGAAATTGAAATATTAAAGGTAATTAATTCTTTTTCATGGAAAGGGAAAATTAGAGCATTACCTTTGTGACACCCCTGAAACCCAAGGTGCAGCAACATCCAATATGGAAAGCTCCTTAAGTTGGTTCAGGGCCTTAATATCTCAGCAAACTACTGAAATTTTTCCAGCTGGAAGGTTTTTGTTAACAAAAATTGCAAAATTATAATTCATTCAGGTTACTAAAAAAGTATATTTGAAATGTTCTTGAAAAAACCAACTCAGGATCATTAACTGTTTATTGAAGTCGGGGCCACAGTGATCTGGAGCCTTTCCTGCACAAGGCTAAGCAGGGTACACCAAGGATGGGATGCCTGCCTACTGGGCTGATAATAACAAATGAATACTGTGAAGAAGATAGGATGGGGAGGATAAGGAGTAGTGGGACGGCAGTTGGTGAAGCAGACCCAAAGGATTCCTAACTGGCTTCAGTCTTTGATTTCTAATTCCTGCTATATTACTGCTGAGTAAGGTGCACTAAATTCCTACAGTAAAAGTAGCCTACTGTATAAATGGGTAAATCATTGTAAGTTGCGTTGGAGAAAAGCACAATTTTTATACACACACACACACACACACACACACACACACACACACACACACACACACACACACATATATATATTTTTTTCCCATATGCATCACTAAACAAAGGTATGTTTTTTCTCTCTTTTAGGGGACAGTACAATTGAAGCACGGTTGCCTAACCACTACATGAACAATTCTAAAACCAAAAAGAAGGACAAAAAATGTTAAATGTAACATCAGAATGGAACAACAAGAAAGACAAATGCACAACAAAGCTGCTTAGTTAGAATGAATAATGCCAAAAATGGTCCCCTTCTGTCAGCAGGATGCAGATTAAAACTTTAGCACGTACCTTCGAGGACAGACAAAAGGCCAGGTCCCCGGCAGATGTAAGGTATGTTCAATCACACTGATGCTACAGCTGGTCTTTTCATCTACATCCACTTAAAGTATCCTCTGCCATGCGTTCGGTCACTGGCTACGTTTTCATTGGGGTTTTAAGGAGCAAATGTCTGTTCCGCTTTGCATTTCAATGAAACACATTAGTGAGTATTCTGTGTTCAGAGCTGGGGGTTGGTTTGGGCTGTGCAATGTGTGCTTAAAAATCTCATTAGTACGGCGTCTGTCAATGGAGCAGAGAAAACACTGGATAGTCATTTGAATGAAAGCTGCAACTTTGTCCACTAATAGAGTGTAGTATCCCTGGTCCATTTATTAATATGATTAACTTTGATTTCTTTGACACCTTTGTTCTATGGTAACTTTCAGCGTTACAAAATCAGCATAACATTTATACAGCTTTATATTCTGACTACCAATTGAAAGCATTTTGAACAAGGTTACTGCAGTGCGAGTGGGGACTGAAACGCAGAACTGATAGTAGATACAATCTGACACTATATTCACTCATGTATGCCAGTAATGTGGTGCAGATTGTTTCCTCATCTGGGGCAAATGACTTATCACATGGTGAAACTGGTCAGTTTAAAGGACAGCAGATTGTATAGAGCTGTTGCCTTTCAAATAAAGGGCACAGGTCTGAGTCACACCACAAACTGTAATACCCCGGACCAAGGCACTTGTCATGAACTGATACAGTGGAAATTATATGTGAGCTGCCTTCTAAGGTACCTTAGACTAAAGTGCCAGTTAGCTGATTTTAATAAGTGTAAAGTGGGTTCTGTGTACCTGCACAAACATATGGGTCCATTTCCTTTGGGTTTTTATTCAACCTGCACATTAACCTGGTCTCATAGAGTTAAGCATCTTCTATAACAATATACACGTAATTTACTGGCTCCTTATTGGACGCTTTCACCCCAATAAATTTTTTAAACATTTTAACAAGGATAGCATTTACAATATAACATACAGTAAGAAATCTGTGTATTTTACAAAAGCATTTCAGCTCAGTTACTTTGCTCAGAAGCACAATACTGAAGATACTGCAGGGACTTATTGCAATTTGCAGCCGTTTGGCTATTTCTCCTGTAACTTGTTCGATATGCCGTTCAGTACACTGCCTCAATTTCTGCTTATATGTAATTATATAGTAAATAACATTTAAAAAATTATTCCCTTCAGATTATTAGTCTTGATGATGGCAATGGAGGAGGCCATAGGAGTCCCAGACAAAGGGAAACAAACATGAGCCATGGAGTAGGAGAATGAAAGAAACCCACTCCAGACCCCCCCCCGACATGTGGAATCTGTCATGTTGAGCTGAGATGAAGTGTTGCAGGACGGCGGTGAAGCTCATTAACATCACGCCAGCACCACCACACACACCTCGCTGCCCAGAAGAAACACTCACCATGCAAATGTTTGTCACTCTGACAGTGTGTCTCAATTAAGGATCCACGCTGGCGTCCTCCGGCCCTCCTCGCACGTGACCCCCACATGCTGACATGGTTTCCTTAAGGACAGGAAATGAGCATTACAAAAGGAACAAAGGGGAAAGAGTTTTTTAAAAAAAAGAATTTGATGGCAGAACAGCTCCTTAAAGCTGAGCTGAGGCTGGCGATCAGCTAGTCAGAATGAGGGCCCACTCTTTTGCGTGGCCGTGGCAGCGAAGAAATGGCAGCAGTCGCCATGGCAGCAGCAGCAGCAGTAAATAAGAAGCGACGACATGCGTCAGTTCCAGCTCAGGAGAGAAGAGAAACTCAGCCGGGACGCTCGGTTAGTTTAACGCCAGAGCAGTAGGTTCCACATCCCCCAACCTCCACCCCAAGGGAGGCAAGACACCCACCCAGCCCTGCCTGTTGAAGCTTGCGAGAGCTGACAGGAGGGTTGATGGAGCCTCTTGGACGAGGGTGCTTAATTAATCTCAGGACACTGTGGGTGTGTTCAGGCTGAATTGGAGTGGGACACGAAGGACAGCGCATGTGACATCCGGCACGTGGACATCCGGGAAGTGGGAGGGGCCCTTTGGGAGTGCAGCCACACTCCGGTCTCTGGTACAATGCTCCCGTGGGTGGGACGGGACAGGGTTCCACTATAATGAGTCGTCAACGTCTGGCTGTGGGTTGTTACACTTCTGAGGGCTTGTGTACAGTTCTGGAACAACCCCCATCACCATCGCACCCCACCTCATGCTGAACACACACACGAACACACAGAGATGTCGCTGGAATGAAGTTCTCACCTGTCATCTCTGCCTTCCGGAGCATTTCTGCCAGAACCTATCCTGTGCTTCCCCAGTGCTGAGGTGCAGCAAAACGGAAGCTGTGCACACAGCAGGGAACCCCTCACTGGCTTGCACCTGGACCCCCCCCCAGGCCTCCTGGGCCACCCCTCCCCCACCCTGCTGGCACCATGACAGTCTCATGTGGAGCAGCTCTGCTTGCCCGCCATCAGCAGCACGATGTCACCCATAGCCGCGTTGATTCCTTGACAGCGTCATACCACCCTCAGAGATCCAGTGTGCTCCTGTCTCAGATCCATACTGAAGATTGGATAGCATTCTGCAGTATGCCCACATCTCAAGGAGCTCATTGCAGTCTGTTGCTGTGAGCCTTTGGCTGCAGTTGGTCAGAAATGCATGGCATTGAGTGGCCTGAGAGGAAGGGTGGGAGGAGGTACACTTTGCCACTCAAGCAGGAGGTGCAGGAGACCTGCATGAACAGAAAGGAGGTGCGCTGGGTCAACCCTTGCTCAGAAGATCTCAGTAAGAACTGTGAGAAATACCCTCATCTTTTACATAACAGGGACCCATACAACAGAAAATTGCAATTGCTTGTGAAAATATGAAGCTTTTTTTGGTACAACAGGCCTTTTATTCTGTAGCTGTGTGGTAAATAACGTTGAGTTGAATTCAACTCATTGTTACCACTTATATGGTTTTCATGGTAAGAAAGGGTACAGATGGACATTATTATTCTGTTCTTTCGTGCCTCTTTTTAAATGACTCACACCACACAGTGAGCCAATTCAAACCTAGGCCGAAACATGCAGCACAGGTATGGTAAGGTACCACCATTATCACTGTAGCTCTGTAGTGTTTGCCTGTCATTCTACTTCTATTTTATATAAAATATATTTTTCTATTACAAAATAGATATTTTATAAAATATCTATTTTATTAGATATTTTGTGACAGAAATAACACACTTGGTGTTTCAACCTAAATTGTTTTTGCCCCTCAGTGGTTTCAGTCTGGCTATTTTTTGGTTAAATCTAAGGTATTGACCTGTTTATTACCATGAAAAGAATGTAAAGTAAAGTAATGTAAAGTAAGCTTTAATCTCTCCGTCAAATAAAGATCATCTATTGTTGGAAATTTGCTTTTGGTGCTACACAGTGTTGCTAACACTGTCTGTGTGCTTTGCAGGGTGAAAGACATAGGCAGTGATCTCATGACCTTTATTTCATGATATCGTAAACGTCCATGAGTCAAAGCATGAAAACATCAAAAGGTTGTCAAAAGAAGGTGTAGAAGGCATTGGTAAAGGCTGCTGTGGAAAGATACAACTGTATGTTCAAAAGAAAACACTGAACTGAGCACTGAAAAATGTTACTTTTCATCCTAGCGCTGATTTTTTCCCATAAAAAATACTGATAATTTTACTCCTTCACACTGGGAATTCAACAAATTATATGATTTTCTCGAACAAATTAATTCTGTTATGTGAGGGTTATGTGTAGTTTTTTGAATATCTCCAGGGTATCAGGATGTGCTGTTGTCGTGCGTAACATAAGCATCGTGCTATTCTGCAATCATCTTAAAAGTTGCTTTGGAAAAACTGCTTGCTAAATGAATGAGCATAAAGGTCAATGTGAAGATTAAAGACGCAGTTTACCTTGCTGGGGTCTTGCAGTCCTTTCATCTATTTGGTATTGAACAGGTTTTTGATTTTCAGCTTGTGTGTGTATCTTCTGTCACATCTCCATATGGAGACTTGACACAGTACTGGCTTCCCAAACACAGGGGTCTTGCTAATTCCAAACCCTTCAAGGTGAAAAGTCAGTGTTATTTATTAACGTTTCATTAATTTGGATAATCTTGTTGCCCCCCCTCCAAACTGCAAAGCCAGTTTTTAGAAAATGTGTTCAACTCTGTGGTCCAGAAGTTAACTGTAGTTAATCATACATTTCATAAAAAGCCCGGCTTACCACTACTTTTTTGAGGAAAAAAATCCTTAAACTGTCTGATAACAAAAAATTGAATTGATTTTGAATAAACTCTCTGTATATGTCCCAGAACAATTAATACAATTCTACTAACATTAGGTTTAGCTCTCAGAACTATCTTAAATATATAAAAAATATTCTAGAAGGTATTTTGTGTCAGATTATCTGGAATATCTAGCATGTCACTCTTGTCCTTTTGTGGCAGAATTCAGAAATGGATTAAATGACTTTGTGTACCATTTTTATAAGAGCCCAGCAGGAAATGTTGAGTAACATCAGACTCAAAGCCATTGAATTATCTGTTTTGCACAGACCTCAATCCAAAGCAATTTATCTAAGGTACAGATTCCGAATTTGCTTTGTGTAAAGCTGGTTATTGATCAATTGATCAATAAGATTTCTTGTAATGCTCCATGATTTGAGCCTGCAACCTTTTGGTATCAGCGGTGGCTCCTTAGCCCCTGTGTGAATGTGTTTCTTTCAGTGTGAGAGAAGAGGTGCAGGGAGAGCTGCTACAGAGTGCAAGGTCTTAGGAGACCATCGGGGGGCCACCAGGTTGCTGCTGGTAAGGTGCAACTGCCCATGGGGGTGGTATTTTGAATCATCTCCCTTTGGTCCAATGAGGGGACTTGCACAGCACGCCAGCTGCATGAGTCGGTCTGGTCCTCTTTGACACATGGCTGCAGGAATGGGTGGGATGGACTAACTCCTTGTGACACATACCAGATGGACCCCCCCCACACCTTAACAGACCCTGTTGCCCTTCCAGCTGGGGCTCGGAGCCTCTGTGTACCTTTTTCCCTCAGCAATGCTCACTTGCTCTTTCACTGGATAAACACAATGGTTATAGTTACAGTTATGACTATAGTGGTCATATAAACCTATCTCAGTACTTTCACTTGCTCATCATATCAGTAATATAAATACTGGCTTGACAACGTGATGACAGGATGAAAACGACCCACCTTTACAAGCTATAGAAATAAGAAATTTTTGAGGAAAACTTTTTCTTGTGTAAATCATTAAAGATCAATAAACAACACCAGAGGGCAGCTGCAGAGGAAACAATATCCGTAAAATGGAAATTTTTACTTTGCCTGATAGAAATTGAAATAATGATAGAAAGAGAAGCAGATTATAAAATGTGTTCCATAGTCAAGGCATACAAATTTTTACAAACAACTTAACCCCCAGATGTTATTTCGAATACATAGTGCTCAGAGATCTCCTTTTGTTGCACAATTAATAAATTTAAGAAACATTTTTCACCATCATATTGAGCATAACTTATATAAGATCTCTGATTTTCAAAAAAGAAAAACTAAAATGTAGTTCTTAGAAAAGCCAAAATATGTATTTGGTTGAATTTCCATATGTTAAAATCAGCTAAGGGTTAGTCCCATTCTCTTCACACATGGGCCGGAAAGAGTATTATGTGGTAAACGGGTTGTGGGGACCACCGGGTGTCTTCATTACAGGCGGGGTCAATCCCCTCAAGACAGGCTGCAGCTGAGGTTTAGCATCTGCATTAGTGAGCCCTGCGCTTCCACTGAACTGAGGCTGCTAATGGTGACAAACAAGAAAAGGGAAGCTTCTGTTCCTCTAGGTACAGCTCAGAGAGAGGATGTCACCAAGGCAGCAGAGCCCTCTTCACTCTGAGGACGGCGGTGGCCCCCAGGGGAGTTTGCTCTGCCCGCAGGGCGCACTGCCTCTGGCTTACCGTGGACGCCCTGCCCTTGCGCTCCCCACACAACAGAGGCCTCCTCTTAGCTGCACTCTGTGTGAGGTGCATACAGGTACAGTAGAAAAAGGGAGCATCACAAAAGGAGACACATCGTTGAGCTCGGTCAAAGTCTCTATGCTTGTCAGCATCAAACGTGTGTGTGTGTGTGTGTGTGTGTGTGTGTACGCGTGCTCACGGGTGCATTTGCGTGGAGGTGTCCAACTGTGTCTTTAGGGTGTTTGTTACTGCATTTGGAAACGAGTACGACTGTGCTTCTGTTGGTGTTGTTGGTGTTGTGTGTGTTGGGAAGCAGTCAGGCTGCAGGTCATGTAATTGCAGGCAGGCTCGGGCGTACCTGTGTGAGGTATTTTTACCTGCAGTCCCAGGGAGGCAGCCCTCTCTGTGGAGACCTGGGGGGCTCATTAATGGGGCTAATTAGGTGCAAAGGGGTTAGAGGATGGCATCAGCTGCAGCTTATCTGGGCTAATGATTAAGCTGTGTAATCTCCACCACAGAACAACAGCTGACCGAGCTCGCAGTTCCCGGTAAACAAGCCGTACACCTGAGCACCTGACACTTATATAGGGCCTGAGCAGCAGGGCTTTGGTGAGTGCATGCTAGTCTAGTGTTGCTGTGTGAACGCAGACTCTGGCTGACCCCTGCACCCCAGATTGACCCGGTCCAGCTCCCTGGATGAGCAGCTTCGAGGGCAGAAGCAGACAGGGCTGAATGGCAGCCAAATGGAATGTGCACATATTTGTACAAACCTTCAGTAAAAATCCAGGCAGACATTATTTGAAGAGAGCAACAATGGCAGTAGACACAAAGCTGCGGCTGAAGGTCGGGGTTATCGAAAATCTTTACTGTTCTCAGACAGCATCTGTGACAGCACGCGTATACCCGAAACTTGCGGACGGAAATCTATGACCTAATCCTATATTGTGTGCCAGTAAAATTGCATGCACATGAAGAAACCCTTTAAATATTGCCTTTGTCAGCCAGGAAATCCATGAAAGTTACAGTGGGGGGATGCATGTGCAACATTGTTTTTTGTTAGTATGTTTATATGTAATGTGAGCAGGAGGATAATATGAGGAATCCTGGATGCATTAAAATGGTCAACTCTATTGTTGCCGTTAAGAAACAGTTTAAAAAACTGATAATGCATATACAGAACGTGCTTCACTTGACTAGCTGGTTCCTAGCAGACCCTAATGATGCACCCCTGCATTTCCTGTTTGAGCCTTGAGATGGCAGTGTTGTCAGCAATAGGGCACCCCCCACAGAGAGGCCCAGAGAACAGCAGAGCAGAGATTTTGTTCTTACGGTGCACTAACCTACATTCAGGGCCCTAACACCAGCGCATACGTGGCACCATCGCTACAAGTTACTCACCCGTGTGAGTTTTGACGCATCGACTGCACTGATGGGTATTGCTGGGTTGGGGGGGATTCACTAATTAACGCCCCTATGGTTGAAGACCCTCCCCCTAGGAGCTTGGTGCAAGCGGGAGGGTGGAGCTGGAGGAGCCAGGAGAGGAGGAGGCAGCACATTGTGGGCATCTGGCTGGTGAGCTCAGCCTGCAGGAAACAGCACCAGCTGAATGCTGCTGGCATGGGGGGGGGGGGGGGGCCAGGAAG
>UFQX01000056.1:575268-656289 GCA_900497675.1 Arapaima gigas
TGGCATGGGGGGGGGGGGGGTGCCAGGAAGTGGCACATAGCTCCCCCACCCAATTCCACCCCACTACCACCTCCAACAGTCACATCTCACTACATAACCAACACAGCCAGCGCACTTTTATACCAGTTACGCTTATGCAAGAAAAAACACACAATAGTTTGTAAACATTCAGCATTACTCACTATTTTAAGGACCTCAATGAAGGAAACAAGGTTGCAGAGGGATTTACGCTGACCCAGCCAGACCAGCGTGTGCAAGCATTACATACAGAGACAGCAGCTGGTGCAGAGGCTGGATCTGTAAGCCTGTCCTTGGTTCACATCCCTGTTCCTGCTGCAGTACCCTTGACCAATGTACTGAGCTTGGATTGATAAACCAAATTTACAGCAGTATTTCAAAGTGTAAATCAGGTAAATAGCTAGTTGAATAAACGTAATACCAAATTGCCTTAGAGAAAGATGTCAGGCTACATAAAAAATAATAATGTCATTGTCTCATGTATCAGAATGCACCATGGGAGATTCATAGCATTTTTTAATTGAGCTTTACATGAACTTGCTTGCCTGATGATGAAAATGAGCGTGGCAATAAAAAAAACTAGCTGAACAGTAATCCATTTGCTGTATCAGCACAAGCCATAGACACCGCAGTCAGACAATTCCCCTTTGTTGTGTCTCTATGTCTCCTGTCGACGACGTGACAAAAATAGTCAGATTTCCCCGATTTACATTTGCAGCACAAACACACGGGGGAATTTGGAGCTGAAAGCTGACAGGAGTGTGCCTCCTTTTTTTTCCCGGAGCCTGCAAAAGCCTCAACTCTTTTGTAAACGTTCCCTGGGAAGTTTATTTTGCTCTAGGGGGACTGAGTTGTCTCCCTGGTGCTGCAGATGACCAGTCAGGGCTTGGTGGCAACAGCACAAAGTTGCAGGAAGCCCATCACCCTGGTCCCCTTTGCATCATTCTCAGCTGGGATAAGCCCTCCTAGGGCTAGATGCCAGGCAGGGCTGGGGAAGCTGGGTTGGTGCCCAGGCAGGTGGAGACGGTGGGCTGGGCTGACTGACCCCTGGCTGGGAGGACAAAGGACCAGGGGGTACAATTAGGCTGCCAAGGAGCTCCTCTGCAATTCACCTGTCTGTCGCCATGGGGGAGAGTAAGGATGGGGAGGGGTGTTTAGTGGTGCTGCCAACACGGTGCACTTTTCCAGCCAATAAAACCCCACTAACAAACCCTCTACCCTCATGTCTGACCCAGGGGAGTTGCAGAGGGAGTTGGCGGTGGATCTGCCGTTCTCTCAATTTACCGTCAACTCCAAGGCGACGCAGTGGAGCCAGACTCACAGAGACACCCCAGGACTGAGGAGAACATCTGAATGTGAATCGGTGTGCTCAACATAGAGATGACACTGAGCGCCGGGGAGTTCTCACATGGAAAATGACTCGATTACACCGTGGAGAGGTGCAGTCTGAACCAAAAGGTTGGTATGAGGAAAATAATAAAACGCTGCAGTCTTGGCCACAGTGTTCCCATGAGTCCTGGGGCAGAAATCCTGATGTGACAAAGCAAGCGGAACTTTGAGCTGAAATTAAGCTGGGGTTTGTTGGCTCACCGGAGATTCGAGCCACCGTGGATTGATGTTAGTGCCCATGTGCTTAAAAGTCAGCGTGACACTGAAACACAAGTCTTGTAGCTATCCATCACCCAGCAGCCCTGTGTGTTTAGGGAGCTGTTGACTTAATATTTTTCTTCAGCTAAGCAGACCCATCATTAAGTGTTTTGAAAGAAAAGCAGAAAAGGGGGAAAAACTTTGTCTCACATAAGAATCCTGACAAAAGGCTGTGCTGAGCAGAAGCCGCTAATCTGATCGCTCATGTCTGATGTACCGTTTAAATGTAGCGAGTATAACGCGTGGCTAAATTTACTGACGTTTGCGCTAATCCATTTAATTTTCTTTAAAGGGGGGAAACGGCATCCACATCAGTGAGCGGAAATCTTTGTCGAGCCCAAACGTTGATGATTTGAAGATGAAGTGAGTTATACAGGCAGACAGATCGGTTCGTGGCTCTGCCTGCCAAAGCTACACACAACCTTTAGGGAATATCTTCAGGAGATGGGGGAAGTAGAGGGGGGGGCGTCCAGTCATCATGGCTGGCATGGCCCTCTTCCTTCCCAGTGTCCCCCCATTTCTAAAAACACAGCCACTACTCAAATCTGTTTTCATTTCTAAAACAGTGTTTTTGTAAATGTGATTGAAAGCTTAGGGCGTTCTTAAACACATGTACGATTTTATTGGATGAGTGGAACACGCACACAAACACCCAGGAACACAGACAGACAGGCGCGCGCGCGTGCGTGCACACGCACACACACACACACACACACACACACACACACACACACACACATTTCCTCCCCCTGGCGAGTTGGAGCTCATCCTAGCCCATTGTTCTCTATCAGTGTACAAGCCTCATTCTTGTAATTAGCTGTCAGCGCGGGGCCGACAGCAGCTTAGCGCTGTCCGCTCAAATCACACTAATGAAATGCAATCCACTCAAATGTCCTGGATGCATATCTGTAACGGCATGGCGCGGAGAGGCGGGGGGGGAGGAGACGGGGCAGTGGGGGGTGACGGGGAGTGTAGGGCAGGGAGCAGAGTGAGCAGGGTGGGGAGACGGTGTGCAAGACTCCCTGTTGACGAACTTTGTGCTTTAAGCCAAGGTCATTAATCTGTTAATTCAGCAAATTCTGACAGCCAATTAATTGCCGCGGTGTGTGTGTGTGTGTGTGTGTGTGTGTGTGTGTGTCTGTGTGTGGGGGTTTCAAATGGCAAACGGGCGAGGGGATGGGGCAAATGGTATCGGAGGTCTGCGAGCTCCTGATGAGCCCATCCTGTGCTGTGGGTGGACATCCCTCCCCAACTCCTCCACCTCCGCCATGACCCATCCTCACTAACACTGCAGCCTGTATTCACTGTGATGCCTCTTGGTCCAGTTCTTGGTTGTTTTGTGAACTGACACCTGATCCAGGCAGCCCATACCGTATTCTGTTTCCATAAAGCAGCTGCAGCACCCACAGGGTCTCAGCCTGGGTAAGCTGGGGGGGAAGTGGGGACCCTTGGCTGCCTGGCTTTCCCACCACACTGGCCCTTTTCATGCCTCCTTGGTTCTGGAGATGGCTTTAGTGTGTTTGCTCATTCGCATCAGTATTGTCTCTCTGAACACCCCCCCACCCTTTCTCTGCTTCGCCCGCAGGGCATCAAAAGCGAGCGGCATCGTCTTGAGCTCGTATGGCTGCTGAGCCGTGATCAGATGAGCCAGCGGAGTCTGGGATGGGACCCAGAGGCCCGAGGCAGCTCCCAACACCGAGAACCCCGCCATGTGTGAACAATCATTCTCTTCAATTAAAAGAGCCATCTGAATATTCACGTCTTGTCTGTTAATGGCATCTCTGCTGCATGCACGTGTAAAATTGAACTAGGGTTCAGCATCTCCGGCCTCACCAAGCTGCCTCTAACACTAAGCAAGCTGTGGAGGCTGTGGAGTTGTATCAGTGTGTGACTCTGCAACATTATTGAACAATCATTTTTAATCATAATAAATAATGACACAGAGCAGGAGTAACCAACCGCAGTCCTCCTGGGCTCAGCTAAATGACAGTATTTGCACAGATAAATCACATACCTGTTTATTTTGAAAGCAAATGACCAAGTATTATGTTTAGCCTATGCATTTTTCCATATTGATCTACAGACCTAAAGAAATTCAGAGTAGGTACCAAAGTGAGGAAAAGTACCAAAGTGAACCTGAATCCTTCCATAGTAAAATGACAGCACCAACCACCATGCTACCTGCTGGCTCCATTTTGAAACATAGTATTAACACCTGAAAACTGAAGTTTAAATGTGAGATTTCCTGCTGTGGCACAGCAGAAGCAGATATAATAGTTCTTAATAATAGTGGTTAGAGCTTTGCATTTAATGGATATGGGTTCAAATGTCAAATCCCCTTAATAAAGATACTTACACTGAATTGAAAAGTAAAATTACCTAACAGCAAACGAGTAAGTAGCTTTGTTTATAAACCTAGCATTCAAAGTCACTTTGGAAAAACATAAAATCTGTTTATGAGGAACAACAGAGAAGTGTTTGAGTTGAGTCTGATCACAAAGAATAAGAGGCCTCATGTACAGAAGTGTTCGCGGACTCCACCGTCACAGAGAACACTGACTGCACTCAGCAAGCAAAAGCACGCGTGTGTCCCATGTAGTGGCACCAAGTGGGCATAAGAGCGCCCTGAGACCCCACGCAAGGATGCTAATTAAACAGCAAAGGCTCAGAAACATATTTAGGGTTGTGCTTGGCTGGAGCAGATGCAACGGCGTGCAAGTGATATGACATGACACTCATCGTGTCTTGGTTACTTGCGTTCCAGAGGCGCCCCTCTAGGCTATTTCATCCTGGACCTGGAGCTGTCCTGTGTGTTGTATAGATCACGAGAAGAACCGGACATCTCTGTTTTGGGATGTGGAGCACCACCATGCTAAAGCGGCAACGCTTAGCTCTGACTCAACCTCATTATGTAGTTGTTTAAACATTACGGGCAGCTGGGCCACCTGGTCAGGCACTTAATGCTAAAGCCTGGCGTTCCCTACTGACTGTGCATTAGATCATTACCTTACAAATGAGTGCTGAACCTGGGTGGTGTGACACTCTGTAAACAGGGGGCTGGGGGGAGAACACAGCCTAATTATCTGGCTTGAGAGATGTCCAAGTTCCTGCAGGCCCTTCCTGAAGCTGGAGCACTGCCGTCTCGCCCCGCAACGCCCATCTGAACGTCCCGCCACTCTGCTCTGCACATGTGCCCAAGCCCGTGGCCTGTCTGCCATTACTGCGACAGCAACAATACTAAAAACAGCAATTTTTACAAAGTGAAGAAATCAGAGCAAGTAGATATTTCTGTGTGAGGCTGATGGACGAGTGAGGGGTTAACAGCTTGGCAGTTCAACATCGAACAGTGTTTTGCCTGGACTATAATCTGATAATCTGGGAATATTAACAGTTACTTTGAAGTAGAAATATATGGTAACTATCATCTTTCAGTCATTCATGGCCCCCTTACCTGCAGAGTATGACCTTTAAACACTCATTGTGTAAGATGTCAAATTTACAACTGCCTGGCAGCACAACACCTGATGGTTTTACCTACGTAAAATGGAATGGTCGTGTGTGCTGCCTATGCAGGGATCTCGCCTGCTTACAAAACCCCTAGCGATGCTCAACCATTGCCTTCCAAAGCCTGGCACAGCCGCTCCCACCGCACCCATCTCCTGAGAGCGATGCCCCTCGTGTGCGCCTTCTGGGTCAATAGTAATTGGTGCGGAGAGGATTGGGAGTTGAATCGGATAATGACCACAAGCGCTCTGGCTGTCCGTGCATGAACGCTGTGTGCCGACCCCCGGGTGCCCCCCCTCACTCCGACCCTCATTCACCCCCCCCCCCAGCCCCGAACTTCCCTGAGGAGATGGTCTACTGCTATTGTATTAAGCTGCAGAGGTCTGGGTCTAGAGCAGGAGGAGCGTGGTTGAAGGAGGGCAGAAAGAAATGGAAAATGGTGTACAAACAGGAGGTGAAGATTTAGTTCTGGAGATCTGAGGAGTAAGGAGATGAAAGATGGCAGCTGAAGTAGGAGGAGAAACAGACTTGAATACATGGGACAGTGAGAGAGCTCAAGGGACTGAGTAAAGTTTGACTGGTGCTCATAGGTGTAGATCAGGTCCAGCTTCGGAGTAAATAAAAAATATTTTCAAGCAGCTCAAGTATGACTGGGCTATCTTGGCACCCTTTGGTCGACATTACTGTGTGTACAATAGGTAACTGAATCTTTTCATTGTCAACTTTCTTAATTCCTTATTTGTCTTTAAAAAATCCTAAAGATATCTTAAAACAGCACAGCAAAATGAATTCATTTCACTGTGAAGACAGAGGAATATAGTGTAAGGGCTTCTTAATTGCAAATATATCGCTTATAAGTGTTGTTAAGTGCTGGTGAGTTGATTTTATTCTGTGTAATTTATTATTATTCAATCACGGTCATTTAACAGAAAAATTAATGTGTATATTTACCATGTCTTAGCTTTACTGCAATAAAGTATTTTCCCCATAATATATAAAACATGCATGCACACAGTCATCAAAGAGTGCAAGATTGTTCCATTCTGCCTGCTTCAAGTAATTAAAATCAACATGATATAAAAAAACACGTCTTAAAGGAATGGAAAACAAAGGGAGGACTGAACTTGTAATGTTTAAAAGATATGCTTAAAAGATCTGCTCACAGTTCACTGCACAACTTAACTTGGGAACACGCCATTACTGCTGAAGCACCTTTCAGAATCAGCACTGGGTTCTTGGAGCCTAATCAGCCCCAGAAGGAGCACCCAGCCAGGGGGCCACAGGGCACTGACGCCACGCAGAGCTCGCTGTCTCCATATGTGATGCCCCCGGCCCCCTTAACCCTTGTTCCTCTGCAGGCCACTCGACAGAGCTGGGGTTTGAGCCGATCAACAGCGTCTGCGCTCTTTACTGCCGTCCTTCACAACTGTGAAGAAGTAAACAGCAGTGTTATTCTAGATGAATTCACCGTGCATGTCTAACATTTATCCCTGTACTATGACAGTGCATGCATGCAGGAGAGCTGAAATAATCCCTTCACCCTGTCTTGCCCATTTCCTCTTTGGTTGTTTGTGTTTTTCCATCACTTTGTGTCGTAACTTGTTAGCAAAGCCGACTCACAGCCAAATTGCATATACATCCTAGCATTTTAACAGGATGGGGTACTTAAAACCTGCTGCTGGGGGAATCTACAGTCGATATGCACAAATATTTTTTGGAGTTTACAAATTCTGAATTCCTTAGTTTTCCTCGTCATACCAGCGAAGAAGACAGTTTGTAGAGCAAGACACAACCAAGAACAACTACTTTCCATAAAATGGAATGCCACATAATGTAAGTTTAAGAAAAGTTTAAGAGCAATATATTGTTGTTAAGTTCACAGAGGTCTTGTGTCAGTCAACCACCAACCAAAACCTTCATAGATGACTTGAAAGTGATTTTCTTTTCTGTCCCTAGAGGCAGGTAGATTTTTGAGGGGCTGGACAGTATTATCACATGGACTAGGATGATTTTGACATATAGGATGGTTTGATAGCAGCTTGAGGGATACTGTGGTGATTCAAACAACTTCCAAAAAGTTGAAGGGGTGGCCAGCAGAAGTAGATAAGTCAGGACTTCCACATAATTTTAAGGAATGGGTGTATCAGTACAGCATTCTGCCATGAGTCCACTGGCTCCTTTTGTCTTACAAAGTACCCACATCCACAGTTGTGGTGTTAGAGAGAAAAATAAGCTGCTTCCTGTGCAGATGTCTTAGGTTACCTTAAAGTTTGAGTACTATTGTCTTCTCTGGTCAGAGTAACAAGTTTAATTTAACTTTTACAAGCCCAGAAAAGGAGTTTAGGCTAACTCTTTTGGGAACTGTCATAATATAGGCACTTAAGTGATCCGAGGACTGCTGGAGCATGCAGTGATGTAAGGACAGGAAAGAAGTGGAACAGGCAGAGTGCTGGCTGCAACACAGGTTAGCGGTGGGTCCAGTGTTTTCTAAAAAAGCAGGCATGTCCCATTACTGCAATATGACAAGTTCCAGGGGGAATAGAGACATAAGCTGATACAGGAAGATTTGTGAGCAGCAGTCAAGGAAGAATGGATGGCCAGGGTAGGAGAGATGCAGCAGCAAGGACTATAGATTAGGTGGGAACCAATTCTTGAATGTAAGGTGTTGTACAATGAGCATAAGGAGCAGAACCACACCTTATTAAGTTCTTGATTTAGGCAATTTACAATCTGCTCCCTAGTCCATCCAACATGTAAAGCTGGAGAAAAGTTCTCTGTTCGACGTGTCTGTCAAGTTTGAAGAGAGTATCACCAGAGCATGTCTTGAGCAAACGTCAAGAAGGAAGACAAAACAATAAAATCAGCATCCAGCATTAGGTCAGGGTTCCTGGTCATGGTGAGTGACTGGCAATTGATGGTTGACTTAAGAAGGCAGCTCATGTTTCCCACCACTATAACAGAGATATCTTTGTGCCTAGATGTAGTCTTGCTGTCAGATTCTTCTTAGCAAGTCATCTTGTTGGAGGTTGCACTGCTTTGGGAAGAGAAGATGGAAGAAGCTTATGAAAGGAAGATGGCAAGGCATGAGGAAGTGGTGGAGCAGTGTAGCTGAAAAGGCTAGAGTCCAAGGCTTGTAAGCTGTTGGGGTTTTGCAAGGAAGTCCTTGTACTGGGCCTATAGTATGTTGGGTATCACTGACAGCGAGAGGAGGAAGGGTATAAAAGTTAATAATGACGGTGCAGAAAGGGCATCAAGACAGCTGTGGATCAGGAGTGGTTGAGCACTGGTTGGTTGAGGGGTTTTATGGACCTGCAGGACCATGATTCAAATACACCCCCCTTCTTTTATACCTGGATCATGGTACTTACTTTGAATATTAAAAATTACTCAGTGAGTAAATAGGTAAATAATTGTATATGACTCAGTATTGCTTTGGAGAAAACCATAAATGAATGTGTATCGTAGTAGTTCTCAGGCCTACCGCTCAAACTAGCAGGATGTCTTTCCATTGAATATGGTAATGTATTGGGTATCAGCTGTACACTTTTGAAATGCAAATAAGTGGGTACTTGGCAGTAATTAATGCCCCAAATATAACAAAATGTGCTGGTGCAATCATTTTATTGTCTTTGTTTTTGTGCTTTAGTGATTTTTATGCCCCACTTTGTGAGTCTGTGAATGCATTATTTTTCCCCATAAGCAATGATGGTGATTTCGTAGAGTGCAGTTAGACCCATTATGGGGGGACCTGTGTTATTTACTTGCACTGGATTCTGCTTGATAAACACTACAATGTCATAGGGCAAAAGACCAATGATTTAGGAAATATATGCAAAGATGAATGTTAAGAATTTAAGAAGATTCAAGGTTTAGTGAAGACAGGTGTGTATGGTAATAAATTAATTACATTTCCAAGCTCAAGTCTTTACAGTATATCCAAACCCTTGCTGGACGTGTCCTTGAAATGCAGGAATGCAGTTTGATGCTGGTGTTGGGGGGAAGGGGAGTTTGGGGACAGAGCCAGGAACTTCTCTCTCAGGCAACTTTACACCATAAAGCCTCAGAAGAGTCGACACTGCAGTGCAGAGCATAGCACCCCTCACACCTTCTTTATGAATACCACATGTGGGTCCTCCAAGCATTGGGACTGTGGCCAGGGACCTGTTCATCCTGTCATGGTATTGATGTGTTGAGCTTTCACAATTTAAAGGATGTCATCAACACTAGCAGTGGAAAAAAATACACACACACACACACACACACACACACACACACATATATATATAAAAAATCAAGAATCAAATTAATACTAAATAATCTAATGCTCAATTTCCCCCTCAAGACACTGAAGCCTGCAGTTTGACAGAACATGTGACCTGCAGCTAGAAGCAGACACACTCTGACTCATGCTTACCTTATCAAAACAACACTTATTTTTGTTGAAAATAAATCCAGGATTGAGTTATAAAAAATACACTGAAGGAGAATAATGAAGGGACGAAGGTCCCTTTAAGCTTTATGGCATTCTTGTGCTGGAAGGCTTCTGGCTTTATAGGCTGTGGGACTTCTGATGTTATACAGTGATGCAAAGATTCCTGCTTTAATTACCTGTTACTACCATAAAAGCTATACAACTCCTTAGTGTCACAAACCAGCAAACTCAGAGGCCAGAATCCTGTTAGCTGCACCACTCTGCCAATAAAATGTTTTGGAACAAGATTGTGACTGTGTCTGACTTGCCAGTCTGATGTGATCATAAACGACCTCTGTTCTGGAGGAGCTCCAAAGGTAAATGGCAGCATTCCTTCTCTGGACCTGAAAACAGCAGGAGGCAGAGTGGAAATGGAACTAGATTTGACACTGGTGGGTTTGGGGTATAAACCTCAGTGAGGGGCACTACTATTACATTCCTAGCTTCCTTTAGTTAATATCAAGGAAGAACAAGTTGATAAAATGCAAAACTTCAAGCCCTGTGTGACAAGCATCTATAAGGAAATACTGTGACATCAGTCATCATGCAATGGGGGTCTGAATGAATAGTTATGATTGGTTGTCTGTTGAGACACAGATATGTCATGAAACTACAACTCACTTACAGGATTGAGCAGGTAAAAATATACCTACAACATGAAGGCAAACATGAGGCCATTGGTTGGAGTATAAGTGGGCAGTTTTTCATGACAGTGTTCTAGAGATTTCCATTCCAGAGTCTTATCCACCTATCTTAGAGACAAGGCAATGCTTCACTTGTTCATCCAAGAGTCAAGACAAGTCAGTCATCCATCACAGAGGCAGTGGCTTAGTTATCCTTCATAGTCAGATCCACCAACTCACACATCCCAGAGTCAGGACAGTGCCAGAGTTACCATTCAACCAATGTCCAACTTTGTGTTGGAAAAAGCAACAACACCAATGCAAAAAGCTTTTTATGCTGCTCACTCATAGAAGAAGTCATTAAGGTTCACAAAAGTAAAGGGAGGAGGGTATTTTTTAAGTAACATGGAGATGCAGGATCTGCCCCTTAAGATGCTGATGTATAAACGTCAAATGCTTCCTTTTCCTGAAAGCTCAGTCTAGCAGGATAAGGAGGTGGATGAATGTGGGGTGAGGGAGGGGCACATGAACACTCAATCACAGTAACAATTAAACTTCAAACGGGACTGGAAGAACACGTAGCATCTCATTGCAGGTAGGACTGAAGAGGTTCACGGTCCCATGGGCGCATGCACCTTTTCAGGCAGCACAAAGGGAGCCAATCCACTCCAATCAGCCGCTTCCTCTCGGTCCCCCCTGCCACTCCACCCGGGTCGCCAGCCTCGGCAACATCAAAGAGCATCAGCTCAGGCAATGAGGGGGCACCAGTGTACCCTTGGAGCCATTTCAGCCACGGTAATCAAATCTAAACTAATTCAAAAAGACAAAAAACACAATATGGAATAATTCTACCAATGCTGCCCCCTCCTACCTCTGCAATGCTGGTGTTTGGCAGCTCAGTGTGGGACTGATGAAAGAGGAGTGCTGGTGGCTCCTGCTTCCAAACACTTAGCACCTTTTCAGGGTCTTTGATCTGATAATTAAGAGGCTACTTGAGGAGCAGGTGGCACCAACATGCGTCCAATCCTCCAGCATCAGCCAGCCGTCCGCATCCATGTCCATGTTCGTACAGAAACCCCCCGGGCTGCGGCAAGCACCAGTGGCAAAACAGACGCCAGACGGAGGGAGCAGATCACACAGTGGTAAAAGATGGGCAGGGAAAAAAAGTAACTTCGAAAGAGTGGAGGATAAATAACAATGGAGTCATCAGTAGATAATTTAGTGAAGATGAAAGTCGTAATGGATTTTGAAAGGAGTCTGGTGGGAACTGTTGACTGAGTACTACAGCAGGGTAAACAAGCTCTTAAAGCTGGGTGCATGAAACATCTGGTGGCAAGAAGAATGCTCAGAATGGCAGGGAAATTGTGAAGCACTTTGTCCATTATGTTTTGAATGAGAGACGACTACTGCGGCGTGAGTGGGTATGTGGTGGGTTTTCTGTGCTTCTAATTGTCTCTCTTACGTCAATCCAAGAGCCTGTACTACCATGTGGTTTGGGGATGCTGATGTGGACTCAACTCATGGCATTATTTGTAATACTCTGAAGATCATGAAAAGACACCTGCATGGAGTGACACAGCAGGCCCTTCCTTCAGGCATAAATGCTCCTAGATACCACCAAAGTCTCAAAGGATATGCAGAATCCATGCAAAGACCTTTCTGTATGATCAGCAGGGCAATTCTCAGATTTTTAGGCCACTGTGAAGCTCATAGCTGCACTTCTATCAAGCAGCTAGGTCTGGATTTTTGTGGGTATTGGTGGTAACATAGAGTAGACGGATGGATGGATGGATGAATGGATGGATGGATGGACACACAGACTTACAGCAGAGCCTTTGAAGGCCAGAGTTAACATCAGATGCAGATGCTCCACACAATCCTGGGGAAAACACAACTTCTGACCTTTTACCTCTGCCAACAGTCAGGCTCTGAACATCATTGGTTAACACTGGGGTCACTCAAAAGCTTGGAGCTTGCTGACACACCATACTGTGAAGGAGAAGCAGCCTCCTCTCCCACGTTTTTTACAATATTTAGGGCTTAGTCTGCTTACCTTCTCAAGTCTTTCAATAGTTGCAGGGAGACTCGTAGCTGCAATACAAGGGAACGCGGAACCAATTTAACAACTCCTTGTTTTATCAGCACTATGGGTGAAATCTTTTTTGTAAACTCTGGTGAGAAGAATGCAATAAACTGCCAAACTATATGAAGTCCAGTAGTTTTCAGAGGAAAAATTCTATGAGAAATTGAATTTAATTCTGTATTAAATTCAAATTGCATGATGTACCTTAATATATTTACTGACTACAGGTCTAATAAAGGGCCATGGTGGAAATGTAAATATGTTGTTATTTTTGACTCATGACTGTTCTACACAGACTGGGTGGTATTTGTATCTTAAGTAATTAAATATATTCAGTCAGGAAAGTTTCATGCTGTGTCCCTTTAAGGAGGATAACCAGCTTAACTCTGGTGAGTGACCACATTGTTTAAATGTGTTAAACTGTGTACAGTTTCGGTGAAGCAAAGGTATCCGATAATTTGGGGATGTGTATCACATTTTAGAAGAAAGCATTTTCCATCAACAGTGGAATAAATGCAATAAATGAGACCCGCAGGGAGATAAGGAACTAATCTCACCACAACCATTAACGTTTTTGTCAAGACCGGAAATGTTATAGCTGGTTTATAGCAAAAAATGCAGGCGGGACATAAGGCCAAATGCAAAAATATGGACCTCCAGCAGGGCCTCCCTTCAAGATACCTCAACCACTTAGCACCACCAGCCAGCTCTCATGTCTGGGGGAACCCATTGTGAGTCACGTCATTCCTGGAAATGTGTTAGCGTGTAAGAAGTTTACAACCTCAATGCACTGCCTGTCTGTTTGGCCGGACGAGAGAAAAAAAACAATCCCCAGGAGATCGATGAGTCAATGTGATTTTGATTAAGACTTCCATTACGTTCCATTATTCCGCAAAGGACAGCAGGGGCATGGGGGGAACGAGATCTGAGCTCTGGCCTTTGAAGTGGGTTTATGGACAACAGTGGCGGGATGCGTTGTGCACTGACAAGCGAGGTGATGGAGGGCAGCAGGAAAGAGGAGCGTCGCCAAACAGGCTACTGGGCCTCAAACTGGAACTCCCCACCGTAAATCAGAGATCCTTCCGATTGCCTGCGAACGCAGGATTACTTCATCACAGCGGAGGATTTCTGCTTCTTCAGGTCAGAACTAAGCAGCTGCCAAGAAGTACATGTTTTTTAGGGATTGCAAGCAGAAAAAAATGAATAACAAAGACGAGCACCTTAATGCCTCATAAGATTACAGGTTGTACATGTGGCCTAAATGTGATCCAGCTATAAATGTATGCCCTTACCCTGATTTTGCTTTATTTAGCTGGTTTGAAAAATTAAGAAAACATAACACACACGACCTTTCCTCACTTCCTACCTTTTTGTCAGGGGGTTGTATGATTGAGACCTCCCTCCACCTATCAATCCACACCTGTACCGAACACATCTCGACACTGGCTTTTTGTCGGGAGGTGGTACGGTCGAGACCTCCCTCCGCCTAATGATGCATGCCTGTTCCCACACATCTCGAGTCCGGCTCTTTAAGAGCGGGTGCAAACTTTCAGGGAGGGGGGATTAATGGCCTGCCGGCGGAGCGGATAAAAGCCTATTGAAAGACGCGTGTGTGACTCGGGTGCATTAGGTATCAGCCGGCCATTCACAGCCCTCTCTGGAGCACTTGGGGGCCAAGGATCGAAAAGCAGCACTCCCAGGAACGGAGGAAAGAGCCACTCCTTTAACTGGGACAAGAACACAAGGCACAGACATGTTCATTAGCCAGACGAGAGAACAGCCAGAGGTGTGCAATTACTGCACGGTCTACACGTGTGCCTGTGTGTCCACCTGCATACACACATATACAGCACGTCAGTAAATAACTACCAGTCTTTATCGACATCTATCTGAATCTACAAATGTCAGACAGACAGACAGACAGATAGATAGATAGGTAGAGAAACCCCTGGCAAAGGAGAAATTCACTGGCGTCACTGGCTAGAAGCAGGTTTTGTCCACAGAGTGTCCAGTTTATCCCATAAAGTGTTGCCCATGTTTCCCCAGTGGACTCACTTTTTTTACTGGTGCTTTACCTACATCCACAAAGCAGGAGAAACATCTGCAACCCCTTTGTATCTGTGACGACAGGGCTTCTTAACTTCCTAAAAATAACTATGCTATACACAGGTAACAATACATTACTGAAATACACACTGAGATGCCAGATTATTAGATACATCCCAAATTGTTCACATATATTGTTCATTTCAACAAGTCATGTTTCACGTGGCTGCGATGTGGGGTATAAATCAGGTAGATTGGCATTTCTAGCATCAGGTAGCGCTTCACTGAGGGTTGGAATTGACAAATCTAGTGACCACAGCATGAACCCAGAGGCATAAATGTCTTATTATTACATATCTGTTTTTTATCAAGGGTGACATGTACCTTATACTGTACATAGTACATGTTTTTTTTTGCTGTCAACCCAGTGCAACTTTCACACACCAAACACACTGTGATCCCTGACAGTGTCAGTGGAGGACACAGGTCCTTTACACCTCATAATTATAAAGGTTAAATGTAACTTGATTTTTGCTGTCACTTCTCATTGCAGCTGAACTCACAAGGGAAGCACTGAAACAGCAGTTGAGATGCTCAAGAGTTCTCTGACAGGACGCCCATGTGCACTACCCTGGTTGCCAAGTATTACCTGTACAGCTCACACTGCCAGCTGTATGCTGAGACCTTCTTTACATAAAGAGTCTTACCAACGCAGACCTGTCTAGTGTCATCCCCCATCTAACTCAACTGAATCTTCTTGAAAGATTCAAAGATCAATGAGGCCTAATTGATGTGAAATCTCTAGATAGACCTGTAATTATTGTAACAAATGCATCTCAGGTGCAAGAACTGAGTATATGGCACTTCATGTTAAGGCTGGATGATGGAAACTGCTAAAGTACAAAAATGCATTTGTATCAGTTCTTTCACAACGGAACATTTAGTGTGATATTTTGCCTTCTTTTTTAACGAATAATATTTAACATCTAAGAATGGAACAGTGGTGCTGTTAAATTGTGAAGGAAATTATTGACAGTCTACTATTCAGATGCTCAGAAAATTGGTATAGTTATTCAACCTGTCTGCTCTCCCATCTCTTACTGCAAATACCACCAGCACTATAAATTGGTAAATCAGTGTAAGCACATTATTGTAGAGTGATCACATTGAAAGTTCAGAAATTGTTAGTAATAAATCAGGACATCCTTTTTAATAATAAAATAAGGCACTGGAACAACTTCATAAATTGATTAATAACAATTAGTTTGTTGACATACAAAAAGGACCTAATGATGTAAGTCAACAACAACAACAACAACAACAACAACAACAACAACAACAATAATAATAATAATAAGTTGGCTATCTCATAATGTGAATTACCATTTACAAAACCATCAGATAAATGATATTAATAAACTCATAAAGATTAACAAATCTGGGTCTGATGTGGGTCTATCCACGGAACTCTAATTATTTTTACACTCATCTGTTCAGCGCCATGTTACACCAGAGGAGAAGTATCAGCTGCAAGGCCTCTGTGTGACGTTGCTAAACAGGAGAGAGGGAATCGGAGGGCTTTCTGGCCCGCACATGTGAAGGAGCATCCTTAAGCGTGCTCTTTGCAGTCTCCCGAGCTCATATGAAATTCAATTAAAAGACGGCACAAAGGAAGCCTAAACACAGCAACAATAGGATCAAAGGGTCGAGCCGGGCTAAAGAGGATATCGAAAAAATAAATAATTGATTAGGTGCACGTGTGCATTCCGTCCTGTTTATGCACTAATTTATTTGTGAAGAACTCACGAGAGCGTGAAGATAATGAAACGTCCGTAGCCAAGGCTAAGCCTGGTCTGGATTCCTGCATATCAAAAGTGCAGGCAAATCAAAAGGCAGCACCGTATATCCGTACATCTCCGGGAAGCAGGCGGACGACCTCCACTCCGCACCACATTTACACGTCCCAAATAGCAACGTGCAGGCAAAAGAAGAGGAAGTAATTGGATTCCTGTGCCGGGCCGCTTTTGCCTCGAACACCCCTAATTAACCCCGGGCCGGCGAGGGAGCCTCCAGATAAAATCTGCTGTTTGGACAGAAATGACCAGAAACATATTGTCCCATTTATAGAAATGTATGCTAATGGCAACTAGCAGCTCCTTAAATGTAATGAAGCCCCTTAAAAAAAAAAAAACCTGGCAAATTCATTCATTCATAAAATCACAATGTGTGACCATCAGTCTAATTAAAGACCACGTCGGTCTCAATTAATCCTCTGCTTTTCTTTCATTTTCTCATTTCTTAATTAGTGTATCTATGGTAACTAGGGAATTCATGAGAGGGATTTTTTAAGGCATTAGCTGGCCTGCACAGTGGGAGGAATGAGGTCTATACAGCGCTCCATAAAGTGAGCTAGCAGTGGGAGGGGGAAAAAATAAATGTGGTGTCATGTGTTGTATTAGAGCGCGTTTTAATGCGATCTGCATTTCCCGTCCGGCCTCGGACGCCGTCCTCCCTCCTGGTCCGCTGAGGTGTTGCCTTTTGTCCTCACCTTCTCTGACGGCAGCGGGGTCCGGGCCTCGGAGCCCATTACGGACCGGCGGCGCGGCTCCGCCCCCATCTCTGAGCCTACACCCGCTCATGGCCTGGCGAGACGTCGCTGCCAGCACCTGAGGAGAGGCAGGCGGCCCCGCGCCATGTGTTAATTACACATGCAAAGCCTATTATGCCCGGCACAGACACCTGCTGGCAGGGAAAATGAAGCAGGCGCTCTCGAACGCCTAGCCGAGCCACGGCCCTGCCTCATTGAGGTTGGAGATAACAGCTTTCTGATTACATTTCCATGTAGTCCCAGCACTGGAAATGTACTTAACATTTAAATCATCTGCTGGGGAGCCAGCCTCCTTCAAATTTAAATGTTTCAGACTCCCAGCACTTCTATTAAGGCCCTGAGCACCGTCCCTCATACCCCACAAAGCCCCCCTCCCTCCCAACTTGCCTGGTGGGCGACGATCAGGCAAGACTGTTAGCTCAAGGTGTGAGTGGTGGGCGACCGTGACCAAACGGTAGAAACAGGGTCACGACTTGACAGCCCACGTCAACGACCTCGCCCCAAGCCGCCCCCCCACCTCCTCACTTGCCAGGTCAACCTGAGACCAAATCACCCTCATTCTGACATTCAATTACTTCACCTGTTAAAATGGTTTATAGGATCTCCAAAACCTGATTATAATGAAATTGTGTTTAAGTTTAGTTAATGGCCAGGAAAATATGATGACTGTACTTCCTGTGCATCAAAACCTAATTTACCTGCACTGTTTACTTGTGTATAAACCCTGCGTCAGAGTACATAAAAAAAAAATTGCCTAGCAAATATGTAAGTGCCCAAAAGTGTATGCTTCGGCATTCATATATGTAGGACGCATTTATTACGTATAAACTATTGTTATATCTCTTGTAATGAAGCTCAGGCATAAGCTGAACAAAGAGTCAAAGGAGCAGGAGACCTAATCATGGCACATTTACAGCAGAGCATGGGAACCACACTTATTTTCCTGCTTACTTGATGTTTTTATTTAAAGTGGCTTTTGATTTTTACTTTTGGTGCAGTTGGGTATTTTTCTGCAGTTGTTTAGAGTCAGTAAAGCGTGAATCTGCACAGCTTCGGTGGGCTTTGAACAGGCAACGTTCTAGGTATAAATCTTTGGGCTTAGACAGGCACATTACCTGCAACCGACGCAGTGGCTTAGTGGTACTTTTAAATATCGACTGATATGGACTCAACATGTGGTATAATTCAGACTTCATCTCCTGCTGTAGTGCTCTTGATCAAGCCACTTATTCAGAATTGATGTGCTGAAAATATGATCATTTGTCCTGTATAAATGGGTAACTCATAAAAATGCTTAGTATACAAACCTATCTGTGGACTAAGGAGTCAGATAAATGTAAATGTACTGTGACTGTTGCTGACCATTAATATACTGCAAAATTGTTCTACAGTAACTGCAGCTGAGACATTTCAGACTTGATTTAATACAATCGCAAGCCTGCCATTTGTTAGTGTTGTGTCCAAGGGACATACAACATATGTGTATCATTTGACTTTGAAGAATTTAATAGGAGTGTCAGTATGGGACAGCCTGCGCTCTGTGTCTCTGTGTGAGTCATTACCTCCCAGCAAGCGGGGAGGACAGGGTACGGGTCAGACACTTGAGCAAACAAGCCTGGGACTATAGAGACCATGACCGAGGCAGGCAGGACCACTGCACTGAGAGCGGCCCTCCACAGTCCACACTAATAGACCAGCAGGACTGTGTGAATCCCACCAGCCACCCCAGGAACGTCCCTGGGACATTGTTAACCTCACACCAGGCCCCCAGCGAAATGGCATTGTTTTTCCCACCAATTTTCTACCATCGCTTTGATGCGAAAGAAGGCCTGAAACCAGCACCAGCAATTTTCTACCTTTCTTGTTTCCAGCGATTATGTACCAATTTTATGGCATTCAGCCCCGGGGGCAAGGTGGGGGACTGGTGTGATTCACAGGGCTCCTACTACATCAAGTAGGCTGGTCTGTCAATCATAGCCCTTCCAAAAAAGAAAAATAATAACACTAGAGTGAAATGACAGCAGACGTCGTCATTTCTGTTATGCCTCCATGTGTACCATCCAAACATTGGCAGAGATGTCAACAAATTGTTATCGTTATGTTTGGATTTACCTAAAGCTGTCCAGCTGAGTATTTTTTACTGTGTTAATTCAGGGTAGATACTTTTGCTCAAAGGTACTGTGGTAGAGAAGGATTCAAACCTGGGTCATTTACAAGGTGACAGCTCTCACGGCTATGCTACCTGCTGCACCTTTTAAATTGGAAACAGACATTAAAATTAGAACAAAATTATATAATTACAAAACCGCAGTCTATAGTATGACATTTTCCAGTAAGAATAATGATGATCGCTAACAAAGCAGTCAGCATCTAAATGTACGTACCCTCAAAAACTTAATTTGTCTATAGATTGTGGGCTATTTTCAGTTGTTGAAAACCCATTATTTTTAGTTTTGAACGCACATACAGTAGGGATAGTGCACCCAAAATGACCCAAATCAGAAAAAATAAGAAATTGGTGTTGCGCAGCTGATGCGTGTGTAAGGATATGTACTTTCATAGCTCATTAAACAGCTCATGGTGCATTAATGAAGCGGCCCTGTCAGGCGCCGCTCAGGCGAACTCCCCTTTCTCCGCCGTGTTTGCGAACAGGCCTGGTTTGCAGCTCTGACATGATGGATAATGAGCGTTTAACTGCAGCCAAGCAGCCATTGAGAAACTGAAATTGTTTTACACTAACAGGGAAACAAGTGCTGATCAAAACTCAACTCGGATGATAGCACCAACAGCAATGACAAAATCTGATTTGCTTTCGATGGTTTTTTTATTATTTTTTTTTTTGCTTTTTTTCAGTGCTTTGCAGGAATTTGTACCACTCAGAAGAATGCGGCGTTATGATTTAACAGCTTTTTTCATCACTGTCCTTCCATACGCTGTATGTTGCACATCATTATTTTAATACCTGCCTTCAATCTGTGTCTTTTTCCTGGAAAACGTCTTTAAACTCACAAACTTTTATGATTCAAAAATGATGACATAATAATCAAATATTCATAAGATTGCATTAATATATGCAGAAAACTACTTTTAACTAGTGGTGGGACTGCGGTGCCACTTTGCAGGATGTGGGATGTTGGCCCATGGGTTCGAATCCAGCCGAGCCTGTGTGGAGTTTGAATGTTCTCTCCATGGTTACAGGGGTTTCCTGTTGTGCCTTCACCACAATAAAGTGGTTAAGGAGAACAGAGGAGCGGGTGCTTATAACTACACCTAACTCTGTGGCACCTATCAGTAAACCTAATATCTTAACCTGATTGCTTTTATTAAGAGTAACGCTGACCACGCTTGTTGACCCCAAAATAGTCTGCCTCCACCTTTATCCAGAGTTCCTTAAAATGGTTTGTTTGTCCTGTAGGCTGCTTACAGTCATTCATATAGCTTTAGAATACTAACAGTATAGTAAAAAACAGTATAACATTGTTAGTGCCTTTGTCAATGGTGCTACCACAGTATCAGGAAACTTCAGGTGACAGTGTTTATTATGACTCAACCAACAGGCCCAAGCTGTCATGTTGTAAGCAAGGCTTGAACTCACATCCTCAACATCACACCAGTGACTACTGTCACATAAACACCATTCACTCACCAACTGCACCCCAGGAGCCTGGTGGCTTCCTGCTTTTGGAACAGTATTGTCAAGTTGACTTGAATCTTTTTGCCCACATCTATTGAGTCCTTCCAGAAAGTTTTGTCTTCAACTTGGGTCCTTAGTGCTGAATGCAGTGCAACTGTTGTCACTGTGATTCAGTCCATTCATTTGACTCCTGGTTATATTCTTCATTTATTTACTCCACCTTCTCCAATCTTCTAGTGACGTGTTTCAACTGATAACCTCAGCCTCATCATTTCTGCTTCCGATTAGAGTTCTGGTTTGATTTGTTCTCACATGTATCACTTTGCTTACTGGGCTGTCCACAGAATCTTTCAAGGTCTCCTCTAGTACCACATTTTAAGAGCCCATGTCTTTCCTGTCCTGCTTCTTCAGGCCTCAGCTTTCACATTCTTACAGTGTTGTTGAAAACACAACTGTCTTCTTTCTTATTGATGCCTGAGCACGTTTGAGGACCTATTGCAGATGTTTAACTGCATCTAAAGACTACAGTCTCTTTCTGTACACCCGAAATTGCTGGCCAGTGAACGAAGGCAGGAGAATGGAAATGTAAAACTGTAGGCTGGACAAAAGGAACTAAATGGCCATAAATTTAAATAACAGATCTGAGGTGTTCCCACAAATCTGGCTGTGCAGTTGAAAAGTTGACCACCGAAGGTGCCCAAAAGCAGGGATGACCGGGAAAGGAAAGTATCAGATTATTTTCTGAGTATCAGATACTTTCTATTTTCTGGCTTTAAGTCTCGGAGAGGATGGCGCCTGCAGTGAGTCACATCGTCGAAAGCTGAGCTTGAAGGAAATGATGCAATCAGCTTCTCATTTGGCAGGGGTGGGGTAAGGGGGGGTTTTCACATTTCTGTACATTTTGCCTCAGAGTCCTCAATCCTTATGAATATTCAAGCGGTTTTCTCAGCTCGTACTATACCCATAAACAAAACTTTTGGAGGTGGTGGGGAAGGTGGAAATTAATTAAGGAAGCAATAAGCTATATGACTGCAGCAGTCCTATTATCACAGGCAACAATAAATTAACAATCATCACATTTTATATAAAAGGCATCGAGCACTGAGAGTCATGGGAGGTGTTTAGGAAATGAATTCTGAATATTTAAGATATTAATATTTAATATTTAAGACTTAGCAACCGTACACAATGGAAAATTTCAAACTTGAATTTCAGAGTTTTTTTTAAAGTTTTTTCCGGTGCATGGGTGTGAAGCGCCGCTGCTCTCCTCCACACCTCCTCCCTCTCCACGGCCCGATTCTCCATCGGGTAACATGGTTGTGATTGGCGTGCTGCTGTGAGCTCGGCAGAGGTGAAGCCAGAACTGGGATGGTGGGGGAGGGTGGCACGGCGGCAATGGCGACTGGAGGCCGTGTTAGCACCTTCGCACGCAGCTTGGAAAGCGAGCGGTCTGTGGAGACCCTCTGTTCGATTAGCGCTGCCTGCACCGAGGCCAAGCTGTTTCTAATGAGACAGGCTGACGAGTCGATGCCCGCAGTGGTGGGAGGCCATGACACTTGAAAATGAGCTCTGCCTGCGTGCTTACAAGTGTGTGTCTGTGTGCGCGAGTGTGTGTGTGGCAGGTGGGGGCTTTCTCCGTGGCTGCTGTCAGAATATCACTGGGAAAAGAACTGACAGGTCAGAGGACGTGTCTTGACCACAAATCTCGTTTGGGGGCCTGTTTTGAGTGACACCAACTTGCAGGTTCAGAGTTGAGGTCGCACTAAAATTTGTCCCCCTGCTTTGCATTAGAACGAGGGCTCAGAGGCTCATGGGTAATGGCCTGCAAGGACATAGACTTCCTCCCTTCTCTGTGCCTGCTGTGTTTGGGCATATTTTCCTGAAATTAAAATATTAAAGGCAAGTTCTTTGATGTGTTCCAGAAAAGACGAGGGAACATGGGTCAGCTGTTTAGCAGAGCTCAAAAACACAAACTCCTGTCAGGAGAAGAAGCAGAATTGGTGCCGTGACCCAAACGACAAATTCAATTGAACTCAACTGTAGCAGAGCTGAGATCCGAGCACCCAGTTAAAAGCTACTTATTTCGTCACACTAAATTTTGACAGTTTTATTGTGATTGTAGCTGGTTCTCTTCTGCTTTTTTCCAGTTTGACTCAGTCATGACTTTTCCCCATGTTGTGTCCTAGAATAGAAAATTCTTTTGCAGATTTTTTAATCTGCATGTCATACATGCAGTTTATATAGAAACCACTCATCTTCTGTTATTCACTTGTTTTATCTGTGACTGTTGATGCTACTAAATTAGTCAGTTAGTCTAGGTTTTCATTTTTCCAGCCTCCCACATATGGGCAGGCCCATCAGTTTTGGCCTAACACAATAACCTGAGACCCCGTTTGAATGTTGCAGCAAGCAGCTGTACAAGAGGAGCTGGCAGACCCAGTGAATTGTGGGAACCACATACCCACGCTCTCAGTTGCATTCTGCCAATCTGTGTGTTTGTGCTGCCGTTTTGCTGCATTGTGCTTTAATTTTGTAATGAATCATTTAAATGTAATGTATATTCTCTGTCGCATTTAGTTAGCATCCATGCGTTTTAATTGCTTATATATCCTTATGGTTTATATAATACAATGTAAGGGTTTTTGAGACTTATGATGAGATGTCATTTGAATACA
Organism: Arapaima gigas; assembly: GCA_900497675.1. NCBI lineage: Eukaryota > Metazoa > Chordata > Actinopteri > Osteoglossiformes > Osteoglossidae > Arapaima > Arapaima gigas. The sequence continues at coordinate 598,578 of UFQX01000056.1, forward strand.
ACTGCATCATAAGTTAATGACGACCTCTAATGTTGTTTTTCATTTTATTTTAATATATTACAAACCTTATTTAAACATAGAGATCTATTTTAAGGTCAACTTTGAATGGTCTTGAGAGGAATGGGATTTTTCACCCATAAGAAATAACTGAACAAGTAATTTTGTTATTAGATTTTTGTTTCATTTTCAGGACTCATAATGGGGATTTAGTGCAGAAAAATAAATAAAACATTTTTTGTGTCTTAACATAAGAAAATAAGTTAACAAATAAAAATATAGAGGAGAGATTTTGTGTTAAACTAATAAAATAAAACCCACTAAATAATGCTGTTGGCTTGCTTTCATCAGCTGACAAGGTGATGGGCCCTGTTCCTTACATATCACCCTTGGTTCCATCAAACAGCCTTTCATGTCAAACAGGAGGTCAGACAAGAGTCACATACACAACTGGTACTGTGATGAAGGAGAGGTATCAGAACACTGGGATGAAGATGCAAATGGAGCCATAGGATTGAAGCTAAGGACTAGATTTATGGCCTAGGATTGAGGACCCATCTGTGGCCAGGCTTACAGTGGAGAGCTTCCCTGATCCTGGAGGAGACAGGCTAGCAAGTAGCGGCACAAACACATACATGCTCAGACAGTCCCCTCTGGTCTGCCGCCCCTATAAAGCCACAATGCTGCACATACCACTATAATAGTAAAAAAACAGTCATCAGATGTCAAAGTCCAACATTTTATGTGACCTTTAGAAACCTTTGAAAGAAGGGTTTTGGCAAATCACCATCTTTCCAAATTTTCAGTATGGAATTTATAATTTTTACACTGTTAAGAGATTAATACATCTACATCTAGCTGAAATGCCCACGGACCCCCCAGCCCCTGACACGACTGCTTTCAGCGTAGCCTCCCCACAAAAACCTGGCCTCTCGAGTACCAGGCTGGCAAGTTGTCCTGAAGAGGCCTGTTCCACTTACAGTTCCCCTTCGAGAGCACAAATCGATACGCATTAACAGTTTAAAGTAACCAGGATGGGGGCAGCGGTGGAGAGGTGGGGGGGCTTTTTAGTTTAATGCACGGAATTTCAATAATCTCTACAAGGATCGCCTATTATTATTACCGCAGCCCAGGACCCTGAGATGGACCTGGCACATTGTGCTAAAGGAGAACCACCGCCTGAAAGAAAGACAGCATCTCTCTCAGCCCTCACTTTAATCTAGGGATGACTGATGGTGATGGACAAGCGCTCTTCTTTGGAGGAAAATCCATAACTACAAAAGGAGGGGAAAATAAATCCATCACATACTCTTTGCCACAATGTGGGAAAAACAAACAGTGTTTGGAGGCAGGTGAAGAATAGCAGCGATCATTTTCTGTATAGAAATAAAATAAATAAGAACAGGTGAAAGTGCTCCTGGCTTTGTGGAAGCAATACTTTGAGAGTCCAATTTAACCATAATTAGAAAAAGCAAATCAACAGCTCATCTGGAGAAAAGCAAAGAATTTTTTTTTAAATTTTTGTGTTTTATACTGAGGTGTGGTGGTCTGTTTGAAAGGCCCAGACTTTCAAGCAGAGAAGTCAGACCCTTTGAGATATTTTGGGGTTGGGGATTTCTCGAACCAGCAGCACTTTTTCCTAGAGCAACTGCAACATTAGGTTATTTACAGTGATTTACCCATTTACACAGCTAGGTATTCTTTTTGCTGTATCATTTTAAGGAAATAGTTCACTCAAGGCCACCAGAGCAGTATGAGAGGATCAAACCTTTGAAACCAAAGCATTTTACCTGCTGCACCAACATTACAAGGATTTGAAGTTGAAGGACATAGAAGATGATGAGCAGTAACCAGTTGGTCACAAGCAATGACAGCCAAAATGATTTATAACAACTGAGATCCACATCAGATGGTTTTGTGAGGCTCATGCGGACTAATAGTTGAGCAGCACAAGGTATTCAGCAGCCTGATGCCAAGGTTATGACTTTATGAACTTTTAGGAAGTGCTTCAGGAAGGAGCTTGGTCTGAAACTCTTCTCCTGCTATAACACCCTTCGTCAAGGTATTTGCCATGAACTGATGGAGTAAAAATTCCCCAGCTGTATAAATGGGTAAATAACTAAATAGCTTGGAATACAAATACAGTACTGTTAGTCAGAAAAGAAAAGAAAGCTAATTTTAATAAACACTGCAAGGCATTAGCTCACATGTCCATCATTGTGAGGGGATTTTTAGTTAATTTAATTGATACCTGGGAACAAATAGTGAAATGCAACAGTTTTGGACAGTATATATTACATGCAATATGTGATTTTAGCATTTTAGCACTCAGCGGGAACAAATCATGTGGAAACTGAACACTGGCCAGACAGAGAATTATTTACAATTCATACCTGTTCTATATTTTATCATTTGTTGCTTAAAGGAGGATTGAACATCACCTCTTCCTGTATACTGCAATGCTTATAAGGCCAACAGGTAGTTAGGGTTAGGATTAGGGTTAAGGTTAGGAGTAATTAAATACTTGAACTCATGACCCACCAGTGCAAGACACCATCCAAACTATTCCAGTGCAATACACATAATAAACTGTTAAACAGAGGTATTGATGAACCAACTTATCCATAAATAAAAAATGAAATTCTTTGCTTCTAGGGAGTATAAAAAAGGTACAAAGAGATCAAAATAGGTTAGCATTGTTGCCTCTAGTCTTGAAAACCCCATGTTTGAACCCCACCTCCTGCTTTATTTCCCTAGTTTTAGGTAATTGTTGCAAGGTACAACTACCCTGCTGTACAAATGGGTAAATAATTGTAAATAGCTTAACAGCTGTTTTTGTGAAAAGTGCCACATAAATGAATAAATGCCCAAGTGCATTTCTTTCTCACAATATCATACACAGATTTCATAATTTGCAGATGATACCCATCCTTCCATTGGTTCGTAGACCAAGGAGGCAGTATGAACCTTACTGGGCGTTTGGGTTCACAAGCGATACAGCAGGAGGAGGTTTGGGGGTGAACCGGGTGATAAGGATGGTAAACGGTTAGCATCATGAACTTTCACTCTTTAACCCCTTAAACAACATCTGCTCAGCAAACACTCAGCAGAGTTTTGATCCCTTTCCACACTTCACTGGCCATGACATATGATGAGGGGTTGCATCAAGTGGGGTGGGTTGGGTAGCAGAATAAGAGCATTGCTCCAGCTGAATGTTTCCAGCAGTAAAAAACTGACTTTGAGTGGTGGGGGCCCTAGGTTCGAGTTATTGTTAGGGATCCTACCTACACCACAACATGATGAACTACAGCTGCTCCAACCTCAAACACCATGCAATGGGAAGCTTAACAGTACATATATATTTACATATATGTGCTATAAATTAATAGTGACCACCACAATAAGAAGAACTGGCTCCTGGGCAGAAAGAAAGTGTGAAATGTTACAGTTTAAAGTTATTAACAGCTGCGGTTCCACTCGGTAGACAGCAGAGAGATTATACATTGTGTCAAACCTTAAAAGCAAACAAAGGTGCTACATATCAACCAGCCAGTTTGAGAGAGTGTGAGTGGGGTGAGAGAGAGAAGGAGAGTGTGTGTGTGTGTGTGTGTGTGTGTGTGTGTGTGTATGTTTGGGAGAGAGTGAGAGAGAGAGTGTGTGTTTTTGTGTAAATACAAAGAAAACATTAACAAAACACGCAGAGATGCAGTCTCATAGAAGAGGTTTTACAGTGCTTTGGGCTTCAGTTTACAGACAGAAAAGGCCATCCTCTAAGAAAAATGCATATATATATATATATATATATATACACACACACATACACATACATATATATATATATATATATATACATATATATATACATATACATATATATACATATATATATATATATATATATACATATATATACATACATACACACACACACACACACACATACATACATATATATTATATACAATAGCATAATTTGAAAGTGGGATTTTGTTGATAACCACACTCAACAGGTCTACTAAAAAATTTTAGCTATAAACAAAGTGAATATGCATACAGGTTTTAACTACTTACTGTATCATAGTGTGAGCCAACACACCAACAGCAAGTATTTATTATGAATTTTTGTGGAACTGATTATCTTACAGGCAATAACTATTATATTGTAGCAGGCTGCTTTTACTTATGGGACAGTAAATGGTGAATAGTCACAGACAAGAGCAAGACTGAGTGAACACGTGTGCAGGAGTGTAAAATAAGTTACTACAAGCATAATTTATTCCAATAAAACATAAAGTAATATTTGCTGATTTTCACTTATTAGGAAACAAACATAAACCCGACCTGAGCCTATGTACTTAAATAAGAAGTCGAGAAACCAACTCACATGAATGTCCAGCACTTTTTACAGTTTGGATGTAATTTGTGGACTTGATTTAAGCACTAGATCTTCACGTAGTTGGGAATAATTAATAAAATAATAAATAGATAAATAGTTGCATTAGAATTATTTTTTAAAAAATAGTAAAATAAATATATTTATTTAGAAAAATTTCGGGACCACTGTAGCCTCAGGGCCCTATGCAAAAGATTAGAAAGGTTAGCCCAATTATAAGTCCAGTGCTGGTGAAAACCTAAACATCCGAAAACGTCAGCTTTTGGCAGAAAGAGGGGCTGGATGCGTGAGGGAATGTTCAAGCAGCCCCTGACCTGCAGGGACCCCACTAAGATGAGTTGTCTGGGGGCATTAGGACAACTATGGTTGACACTGGGTTGCTCCTGCTGAGGGGAACAGGCTACTATACACAGCCTCATTCTATAGAGACCACTCTTGAAAGATGGAGGTCCTCATACTGCAGGTCAGTATTCTTACCCCTGTCTGTATGGTTATTAAAGATTAAGGAAAGATTAAGACCAAGAACAGACTTCCAAAGACAGGTACACACACACACACACACACACACACACACACACCCACCCAATAGTCATACCTAACTCCTGTGGGAGACCCGCACTCTTGGTGTTGCACAGAAACACGCAGCACTTGCATCAGACACTGCAGATGCAGTGGGGAAAAGGGGGGAATTTGTAGTGAAGCCTGGTCCAAGGTGGTTTGTGGGATTACAAGCTCAAATGACAGAACTAATCCTTTTTTGTTAATTGCTCTGCCGCTGAATATAAAACACAATCCTGTCTGATTTACTTTGCTAATACATATGCACCATGCACTGAGAGCACATGGCTTTACTGTCTTATGGCTTCCCAAAGGAATTCTTGAGAAAAGAGGAATACCAGGGGGAGGTTGAAGGCATATTTCTTAGAAAGCCAATCCAGACCAAAGTGATTTGGAAATGGGCATTTGAATAATGTCGCATATTAATACCAATCAGTATGAGCATAAGAGCCTGGGGTAGCACAGTGGGTTAGACAAATGGTTTGCAGTCTCACTGTCCTGGATATGGATTCCTATTCTTGCTATATTACCCTTGACTGAGGTGTTTACTTTGAACTGAAACAGTCAGACCTGTTTGTATATTAAAAGGCTGCCATTTTAAAGTTCATTGTTGTAAGCTTCCTTGCTAAAGGTAACAGCTAAATAAGAGCTAATAAACTATATTTATATTGATTTTATCCAAAGCAATGTAATATAACATAATATATTTTTACCCATAATGATGACAAGCATAAATCACAAGTAAAGGCTATGCCTTCATTCCTCACAAAAAAGCTGAAAAACAGGTCCCACTTCAGCAACTCAGAAAATGGCTTCACACACGAGGGTTAGTAAGAATACATGCAGACTCCTTTAATAAAGAGGAAAACAATGAAGGGCGGCACAACGTCTCAGCAAGTAGCACTGGTGCCTCACAGCACTGTTTCAAATTGACCTGTCTGTATGGAGTTTGTATGTTCTCCTCATGTTTTGGCTTCCTCCCACAGTCCAAACAGGTTAGTTGGTAACTAAATTGATGCCTGCGTGGATGGATGGATAATGCCAAACAATCCATTCACCGTGGAGCTGCGCTGCTTCTAACCCAAACACTGAGTTTTGCACTTTGTAGTTCAGTCTTTTTAATATTCATTTTATTATTCATTAGAGCTACAATTCCATTGTTCCTTGCAGTGTACGGTTATTTATAACACTGTGATTTTTCTTTTCATTCATTACTGTTTTCAAAACTGTTTTCCTACAGTGGATATTTTTTGCTCTCAGACAGGAGACACGGTGGTGCAGCACTTTCCCAGCTGCGGGTGATGGGGGAGCTGCATTCCTGTAGACTGACCTCAGATCAGTCTGTCCCCCGCTGGCTGTCTGGCGGGCGAGCAGTCCTGGCGCACGCACACTTCCGAGACCCTCGTGACTCCTGCCGACTCCAGAGCTCACGATCAGATGTATGGGAGTGACAGGAAGGAGATGGGAAGTGGTGGAGGGGTTGGTGGGGATGAGGGTCAGGAGGCACAAGGCCACAACGCCTCTCTGTGTCCTGATCCTACCTCTACCTCTGACTTCTCAAACTAATTAAAAGATTTTGACTAGGAACCTGCTTGACATGACTAGTGAGAGAGAGAGAGAGAGAGAGAGAACGACAGAGAGAAATTGAGAGCAGAGGAAGAGGGAGGGAAATAGCAGCCTCTTGTTGAAATATCACAGTTTTCTCATTACCGAGACAGGTTTAATTTGGAACATCTAGCACGGCACTTTGAGAGAGGCTGCTTTATTTACATTTAAAGGGATCCAAAGTGGCTCCTTAATTGTTGCATTCAGCTAGCCGTGAATGCGACTGGTCCATGGCGGGCGCTCATTACTAGACAGCCGTGAGCAGAGTGGGCGCCGAGCAAGGCCACTGCCATCTGTACCTGCTGAAGAGGGCTTGTGTGAGGCCAGGGCAGGCACACAATCAGGGAGGATTACACGCTAATCCCCCCTTTCTTTTCATCATGTTAATATCAACAGGAGCCAAATCTCTCAGCCAAGGAACCTGCCAGAAAAATAACAATCCTAAAAAATATGGAGACTATTGTCAATAAAGATATGGACAGATCTGGTCAATAATCCAGACAATGGGATTACAAGATCTGCTTCTGAAAAACTCCAGAGTTACTGGGCAAGGATTTAAAGTCGAGGATCTCAACAGGCAATTAGGAATGCAGGCTTGAGTTTGGGGGCTTGTGTCTGCTGACAGCCGTGGCATATCTGCGCTGCGCGGCTCACAGCCCAACAGGTCTGGCAGCATGAGAACAAATAAACCAGGGCCGCTCATCCTTGCTGGCAGGGCTCTTGGGACCCCAGGCAGGAGGGGTATGCTCACAGGGGAAAGGTGGACCGCAGGCTCTGTTACTGTTGTCGTTTCAACGTGGGGCTCAGTTCGGTCTGGTTCAGATGAATTTTACTCAGTTCAATTCAGTTCATTTCACATCATTTCAGCTCAGTCCAGATCAATTCACTTCATGTCAGGTCATTTCATTTAGGAAATTCCACTTTATTTGAAATCAGTCTGATTCAGCTCCTTTCATTTTAGTCCAGCTAATTCAAACTTATTTCAGTTTAGCTCAGTTGAATTCAGTTCAGTTTGATTCAGTTCATTTTGTCTTGTTCGTCTCAATTAATTTCATCCATTCATTATTGTTTACCACATAATCCTGAGCAGATTTGTGGTGAACTGGAGCATATCTCAAAATCCAGTCTATATCACAGGGTGACCACACACACTATGGGCAATTCAGACTGAGCAGTTAACCTGAAACGTGTGTCTCTGAGCTGCAGGAAGAAACCAGATCACCTGGGGGAAACATGCAAACTCCAAACAGGTTGAGCCAGATTCGAACTCACACCAGACCAGCACAGGCACTGCAGGGAAACAGCACTACTTGCCACTGTGCCACCCTCAACTAATTCCAGTAAATTTAATTTACTTCAATATTATTGAACTGTGCAATGGACTGGTGTCCCATCCAGGGTGTAATTTTACAGCCCAGCACTTAGTGAGGCCGAGATGGGCTTCAGACCATTGCAGCCCTGACCAGGATAAACAGTTACTGGTAATAGATGGATGGATGGATGGATGGATGGATGGATGGATTAATTTAATTTCTGTTCAGTTCTGCTCAGCTTAGTTCATTAAGTGTTAATTTTGTTCAGTTCAATTTTTACATAGTGCTTCTTCCAGTTTGGTTACTTCAGGATGCTTAAAATGCAAGGAAAGCGACTTAATTCTTTTCTCCTCGTTTATGTTTTGTATTTGCCGTCTGAAGCAGATTGACTCATAATGTTTAAAAAATTAAAATAGGCCCCCCAGGAAATGGTACTGAGAGAGAATCACACAAATGACTGTGCATGCAAATATACAGTGAAATAGTGAAATAGGGTTACAGTTGGGGGTAGACTGAGTTGGTAGACTCCAGAGGAGAGGAAACAAAATTCCTAAGGCTTGAAGAGAAGAAAAAAACTTCTGGGGTTCAAAGGTAAACTGGCTGCCCACCCCTCCTGAGCATGCGAACACTACACAAGTGGAGAAATCTCTGAGTGCTCTGTGAACAGGTTCCAGAGTGGCTGCCCAGATGCCCCCTCAGTTCAAGGCTGAGCCCCCTGTGGGGAAGAAAGCTGCCCTTTGTCACTCGGCACAACCTTTCCTCCCCAGTCCCCTGATCCCAAAGGGTTCCTCTGCCTCTGCTATCTTCTTACAGGGGCCAAACAAGCTTCCGCCAGTGGGTCTTAGCAGTGTCGCTGTATTCCACCTGGTGTGGGTCCGTCAGCAGAGCAAGGGAATGTGGGCCGTATGGTGCTGTGAGTTGGTGCTGCATATCAGCATAGCTCTGGGCATAAAGGTCATCTGGGACCCAGTCCCTACAAGAGGCTGACTGAAAGAATCACAGGAATCATATAAATCACAGCACTAAAAAAGGCCGTGATAAACAAGACTCACTCCATCTTTTCGGGAGATATTTCAATTTCTTTTGCCTTGAAAATGTATATTACATTTTGTACGTAATTCAACAAAATAATCATTACGTCAGTCATCCTTTCAGTCTTTTTCTGCCACTCTTACCCCTTGAATTCTTAAGCAACCAATTGACTCATTAATTTGAAATAAGTTCCCAAGAAAAGGGATCACCCAAATAAACCACACATGGGAAATGTATAAAACAGTGTATAAAACATACATGCAAAATGCACAGAGGAACCACTAAGCATACGCACAACCCCTCAACCACTCCCCTTATATTTTCATTTTTCATAATCATTTCAACCAACTTTGCATTAATGCATGCAGTTCAAATAAACATTTTCAGAGATCTGGAATCTTATGAAATACTTAATTGCAAACAAAATATTTGTAAAAAAAACTACAAGCGTGATTAGACTATATTAGCAGTTCAGCTGTTTAAAGTACAGAGCATACACTGTATGTCAGAGGTGATTTTTTTGTAATTTTTGGAACTGCATTATTCATTATACCTTACACATTCATACAGCACCTGAATAAGGTCCCCAGGTAATGAGGTAGGTTCAAGTCTGGTGTATGGTAATTGTGCCGGATACACCCTGGGGTCACTGCGGGACAGCAGTTTACTCACAGATGCAGGATGACCTGGTCAGGAGCCCGATGGCCTGCTTGACTCCATCCAAGCCATCCAAGTTCCCATTTCTCCCCAGCCCCAGCAGGGCAAACAAGTATGACCCCCCCACATGCTTCCACACCCCCACCCACCAGGACCCGTCAAAACTCCAGAGCCAGAGATATTGCTGCTAGTGGCACCACGCAGTGCATTAACTCCTCTCCCATTGTTTGACACGATGGTAAATTTTAAGAGCTGAAGATGAACGAGAAGCAAAAACCTTGTGGGGGGGGGGGGGGTATATCCCTAACAGTCAACCGGAAACAGTTACTATGTCTATTCACCTGCTCAGGTGACATGTTTCCCCAAAGCAGCATTTCACCTTGATTCCTTTAAACGGACTGAAAACAACATAAATAACTCATAAGATCATGAGTAAAAGACTTTTTCCCTCCCTGGCATCTCACCATAAGATGCTCCTAGCGCAAGTATATCAAGCAGTTCAAGCAGAAGTACGAGCTCGCTGACGCATCACTCCACAGGGGATTAAAATCAAATACCATCCTTATTAATGACCAAGACAAGATGGTGGATCCTAATGCTGATGACTGTGACAACAATGAGCTCTGCGTTAGGTCAGCTATAGTTCGCTTTCACTGATCCAAGACCTTTGCCCATGAATCACTAAATGAGCTTTGCTTTGAATTAACTAGCAAGAGGCTTCAGCTGTAAAAATCACCATATTGTTCTTCAAGTACCACCAAAAGTATTCAGAACAAAGTCAAAATTGAATGACAAATTTATATTCTGAAAGGACTCATTCAGAACTTCCCTCGGCGGGCAGTTTTGGCTGAGTGCACTGAAAGTTGGCAATTTACTGTTAAGCTTGATATTGCACAGCATTGTTTTTTTAGGCTGAGCCATTTTAGCTCATCATGTTATAGTGCAGGGTAGCCTTGAACAATGACTCGAGCCCAGAGCCCCCACTCTAAGTCTGTCCCTGCTCATATCAACAGAGAAAGACATTCGTATGTCCTTGAACAACAATGAAATAAATAACTAGGCTGCATAAACCAATGGCCTGTTGAGTGGACTGGTTATGTTTTAATGTGGGACAATCAAGATTTTCCTGAAAAAATGACTGTGAGCTAATACTTCGTATGTAATTTGGTCATGATGTTCCAAAATTAAAATTGTTTGTGTCTGATGAGTTGAATTGATCATCTGAGTTTTCATCTGTATTGTTTTCTTTTTACGCATCATGGTTTAATTTGCCACATAGACTGGTGGATGGTATCAGTGTCACTGACAATGGAGAACCCCCTTTCAACACTAAGAACACAGATAGAGGGCAAAACATTCTGGAAGGACTACATGTGGTCACCAAGAGTAGACATCGAGTTGATTGTACTTAACAACAAGTTACAACTACTATATCTGACACCCTTCTACATTGTGCTCCTGTGGCTCTGTTGGTTGTGGCACAATAGCAGCACCAGAGGAGTGAGCCTCACCTTGAGCTTGACCTTCTGGAGCCACAGAACTGCTATTTTATGGTGTTATCCTGCAAGTGAAGGTTCCACGATAGAACCCTTGCTCCTGCCCTTGCTCAATGGACTCAATACAAAACAATAAAAATTATTGCACCCAGGAGCTGAAAACATGTCCAAATTATTGTAAACCACTTATTAACAACAACAATGCTACTACTACTACTACTACTGCTACCACTACTACTACTACTAATAATAATAATAATAATTCACAATTTGTTCTAGTTTACAGCAGTTCAGGGTCTATCGCAGATACATCTTGAATGGGACAATAGTCCATTGCAGGGGAGGCACATATGCACACAATACAGGCATTTCACAGTCACCAGTTAACCTGAAACCCATCTTTAGACTGTGGTGAAAGCAGTGCAGTGAGGAAATTGACATGGTCACAAGGAGAAGATGCCAACTGGATTCACACCTGTGCCAGATGCTGTGAGCAGCACATCTAAAGCATCTAAAGCAGCACTAGCCAGTCACATTTTAAAAATGTGACTGGCTAGTGAGGGTGCAGGATAAGTACAGCTCTGCTTTAGATCGGAGACATTAGACCTTGCTCACCAAAACCACAATATAAAAAAATGCTATAAAATACACAAGTTGCTCTACAGTCAGGAAATCCATATTTTAACAAGATATGAATTTATCATGAAATGTTTATATGCAACCTCTAGTGATTTCAGCTTCCTGTCTCCAACTCACACAAAAATGTTTGAACATTCAGAAAAAACATCTGTTTTGCTATATTTAATGGGGAAAACGTAAAACGCCAAAGCAGTGCGCCGACACGAGGAGCTATTAAAACCTAATCGACTTTTGAACCAGCACATCTGTTTATTATTCCTTCAGGCGTCCGAGAAAGGAAAGCGATTAGCTGGCAGTAGGGTGTGTTTATCAGCTAAAAAACAACCGAAAATAAAAGCACAGCTTTGCTTCAGACAGGACGAAGGCACCTTTAGCAGTCCCAGAGAGTCTGCAACTCACTTGACTGGATTTCCATACGCCTTCGAAGCAGAAGGTCTTTGCATAATACTGACAAATGATACAAATATTGCTTTCAATACATCCATTGGATTCTCATCTCCATAAGGGTGAACTCCATCTTGCCAGCTTATGATCATCCCATTGTAATGGCACTCTTCCTATTGCAGTGTGCACCCTTACTCCTCTAGCCATGGCTGACACCTGGTAGACATACTGGCCCTTCCACAGTCCAGCCGTCATCCAGATCCCCTTTGAAAGCCAATGACAGAGGCAGGGCTTTAAAACTTTATAACCAAACACTCAGTACCACATGCCGTTTCAGTAGCTCTGCTAGCTGCAGGCCTGGAGATTTATGGCCTCTGACACTGCACATATTTAATCTGTAACCAAACACTTCCCCTTCCTCTTACCTCCTTTCAGAACTTCGGAGGAGCCCTTGCTCTCACAGGTCATAGGTTAAATAAAGGAAGGGAAGCGCACCGTGGCCCGAGAGACGAGCTCTCGCGTGCTGACTACAGCTGCCCCTGGCCTGCATTAAGATTGCCAGCCCTTGAGCAGTGGTCCCAGTGGACACGTCAAGTTCAAAAGGTTTAGCATCGGCGTCCGGCACAGGACCCAGTGGGGGGGGACGATTACAAGAAGGCTGTAAAATGCCAGGGACCTGGGACTGTCCCTGCTGGATTTCATTTAGTTACACTTCAGCGTTACAACTGGGATTGTCTTACATCCTCGTCTGCAAGATGGCTCCCAGGCCGCTTGGACTGACACCTTTACAGCTCCCAGGGCCATAAACCCTGCGCGGCAGTCCCCAAACACCGTAACATGCCCCACTGCCTGCTTCGCTTGGGCCCAACTTGTATAAACATATAAGTTTATTTAGTGTGAAAGTCCTGTTGTGTTGAGCACTTGTCCCAGCATGAAAGCATCCTTCATAAAGCTGGGCACTCAGGCTGGAAGCAGCTAAAGGAAGGGTCAGAAGAAATTAAACTAAATTTACTGGCTACCATAAAGCCTGTGGCATGCTGGTTGCTCAAGTGCTGGACCTTGGACCCAAGTGGGAGCGACATATGTCTGGGCTAGGTTGAACTTGCTTGGAATGAAGGTGTCTTGACTCATAACTCTCCCACACATTGGGCCGACCTCTGACCCCTTGCTGCCACTGAGATGAACCTTGAGAATCAAAGTTGAGCTAGTGAACTGGGTGTCAGCCAACAGCTCTCTTACCTCTGTGGCTACAGGAAGATCAAGCATGGTTTATCTCCAGCTAGTATTTGCATTGCAGCATTTACTTCAGTGTGATGGCTGCTCTGTCATCATCTATGACTCACAATGGCAGAACCCAGAGGTTCCGACTGTAATGTGAGTTTCCTCTTTTGACCAACCTCAGGTTTCAGTGACATAAGTGGAACCCACAGCCCACATATCCATAGACAAAGATACTAAATAAATATAACCAGAACCAGTGCCTCCAAGATTAATCTGACTATGACCAAGGTAACCACATCCAACATGAGCATAACCAGTGTAACCAAGGCTGGTTAGATCAAGGCTAATAAGATCATGTCCAAGGGTGACCACATTCAACATGAATGCAGCCTCAGTAGCACAATCCCTTGGGGCAGCAAAGTGGCACGACAAATGGCACGATTTTCTTACAGTGTCTGTGGGATGCTGAAAAATGTAGGTTTGATGCCTGCTCAGTCTGTGTGGAATTTGCATGTTCCCTCTGGGGTTCTGTGGGTTTCCTCTGGGTGCTCCATTTTCCTCCCACAATCCTTCCACATGTGTTTCAGGTATATTGTTGACCCTAGAGTGCCTTTAATGTGTGTGAGGGAGTGTGTTACACTGCTCTGCTGTGTAGTTTAGTGAATGATTGTAGGTCAGGTACTGTAGGCTATCAGCATTGTAAGTCACCTTGAATTAAAGGTGTGAACTTCGGTTCGTAGTTATCACTGATAACTGTTCCTTCAGTGAAAAGCATTTTTGGAGTAAGTAAAGTTGAGGATAATGCAACTTTGGCCAATGTGGCCACATTCAGTGCAGACAGCCAATGTAAGCAAGATTAATAAGATCAAGGCTGTTATGATCATAGCCAAAGTGAGCACATTCAACATGATAACATCCAAAGTAACCACAGGTAATGAGGGCAAGGCTACTTGACTATAGCTTTTGGAACAACAGGCAGTTCGACCATGGCCAAAGTGCCCTTGCTCCCTGTGATCATGCACAGAGTGACCACAGTGAATGAGAGAAGACTGGGTCACTTTTGCTTTGCTGAGTCCCTACATGGAACCCGTAGAAACCACTAAAAGTTGACACATCAGATAACATGTACAGATGGACCACTAATGGACTACCAGAAGGCTCTGTCCATCTGTCCAACAAGCAAAGATCTGTTAAAACTTTGACTTTTAGAGATCTCTAAAAAAAGGATAGCATGCTGCTACACCCTATGTGCTCTTTTTTCTTTATAATAGCGAGCTTATGAAGAAAAATTTCAATCCAATTTCAATCCAAAAGTTTGACAACAGTGAGGCCCCCTGCTGTTAAATTTTTGTTAAAGAAATCTAATGTGCCAGACCACAAGTCTGTAAATAAGAGAATATTATGGATAAAAAGTGACTTGTAAGCTTGAAAATGTTAACAATATAAAAAAACCTTTTGCTTTTCGCAACTGGAATCAAATAGTTAAAGGAATTCTAGCAGCTCCACCACGATGTGAGCTTAGCTCTAGGAGGAGCCTATGAATTAAAACCACACCTTGTAATACTTTTCCTGTTTTACTCGGAAGGTTGGGCGACTTGGGGAGCTAAAGCGGAACATAAATGCGTCAACAAAAGCTGTAATTGCTTGAAAACAAATGCCTCCTGTATACCCTTAGTACTTCCAGATGGATGATGGACCTTTCTGGATCAGCTCAGCTCTGGCACTGTGGCCAGATTCAGCCCAAAAAGATACAAGGTGCCAGGATGAGGAAGGGACTCGGTTACCCATCCTTACACTGACTGGAATCTAGCTGGAACTCAGACACCATCAAGCAATAATGTATTTGTATCATTCAACTGAAATCTGGAGATCCTACCATATACGTGCAAAGCTTAGACATATTGCCTGAGTCCTTTTATACACCCGCTCATATTTACACCAACTCCAGTTTAATAAGCATCCTATCCAAAGGTATAACAGGAGGCTACCTCCCCCACAGGTGACCAGAGGATATGATGCTGCAGGCCTCTCATTCAAAAGCTGGCCTTGCACATGTTGTTTACCGAGATCCTTTGTAAGCTCTTATTTACAAAGACACTACAGCAAACTGTGTGTGTGTGTGTGTGTGTGTGTGTGTGCGCGTGTGTGTGTGTGTGTGTGTGTGTGTGTGTGTGTGTGTGTGTGTGTGTGTGAGAGGAAGTTTGGGGGTGGGTGTTACCCTTGTAATGTTGTTTGAATGGTGCTAAAAATGCCTATTTGTATCTTTATACATACTCGAGTTTGCGATGGAGAAAATGTGTTAAAAAGCAGACGGGCATCTAAGGAGGCTGTTAAAAACAAAGTGGGGCTTCACCGGGGGTGGAGCTACATTTTGTTAAGACCAGCTTCCCTCTTAGCCTCAACAAAAACTTGCAATAAAGGGATGACAGCCATCATGCTTTCTGTTGTTTCCACAACACAAACCTGTGCCCAGTGCATGCATTTTGCTCAGTTAGTTTGCTCAGTTAGAACATTGTCCATTGGTGGAATGTCAGAGACCATGCCCCTTTAGAGTGGAGGTATGTTGCAACATAACCCTAACCATAAGACAAATTAACTCTCACACTTCACAATAAACCTTGTCCTACTCTTCTTTGGTGATTCAAAATATATTACATACACACCCCTGGTGTTACTGTTAGCCTTTAGGGTAATAAATACAACCTCTATACTCATATCTCACATATTGTACTTATCTACTGTAACTGTACAAAAAGAGGGATTATCTTGTGTGCGAGGAAAGAAAAGAAGAGAGGGAGAGAGGTGCTAAAGTGATGGAGAACACGGACGACCAAGTTGGTAGCTTGGATTTTTTTGGATTCCTGCCACAAAATATTGGTTCCCCTGAATTCTATTGCGTCGTATCATATCTCCTCATTATATACATTATTTTCAGGAGAACCTTTCATTTGCAGTAAGCCACATCGGTCATAAGTCAGGTCGGACCCATGACAGAGTGATTATGTCTAAGTGTATAGTCCACCATACAGTAATTTCTTTTCAAACATTCACTGATGTTGTTGATGTATTTTGTTTTATTTCTAGCCAGAGAACAGCACATTAGCCACACCATTATTAAATAATTCACCACTATATTATTTCCCAAATATTCTTTTTTAAAAGTACAGTATGTTCATAACATTTTTAAAATAAATTAGATGTTGTAAGCGACGAGTGGTGTCAGTCATTGATGGCCGTCAGTGGTCAGTGATGCAGGAGGCGGAAGTGGTGCTATTGGGGTACAGCAACCGTTGTGGGAAGTTTTCATTGTGAGTTCAGTTCTGTGAGATGTACAATAAATGGAAGACGTGCTGAATAAACCTGTTGTGTCTTTTTGTAATAGAACTGTGAGAACAACTATTGCTGTGTGAGATGAGAGACGATTGCTGTGTGTTGCAAGCTGTGTAGGCAGGGAGCTGCCATTGTATCGCAGCACACTGCCTCGTACAGTGTTCACCTTACATAGTCGTTACACTAAGAGGTCACACGTGTATACTATACAGCAACATGTAATGTTTTAGTGCATTTCAATAAATTTTCCATCTATAGTATAAGCCATAAACACTCAATCGTGTCATAGTGCAGCTGTCAGCAGGCAGTATCATCATGTTACGACATCGTAAATGAACTGTATATTATACATTACAACATGTGCAACTATACATGTTTTCATTAGCTATAAGATGCTTATTTGTGTACCAGAATACCAGAAATCATCAAAAAAAGACATGAAAAAATGAAATGAAAATGAAAAATGAAAAAAATGAAAAAATGTCCATCTTATTTTTAAAATTATTACTGCTATTATTTATTACTATTCAGTGTCATTAGCATGGGCGCGCTGTATGTTGAGTGCACCACAAGTTGAGGATACTCTAAGTCTGCAGTAGGGTAAACAGCTCTTTCACTGCTACAGCAGCAGGGATCTGTCTGAGAACCTGCACTTGCAGACTAGTAGTGAGAATCCAGTGTCTTTAACTGCTGCATTCCCTGGTGTCCCTGATAAAGTGTGAGTTGGATCATTGACCAGCCCGCCTAGAAACATATGACTGCTCCAGATGGCCAGTTATCCACTTTTCTTCGTGCAAAAAAGGCAGTCGTAATGGACCCCCCAAGTCCATAGTTCCTGAACATGGCTTGTGCATTCTGGGGCTGGAGGGACAGGCGGCCAGTTGGCAGCCCTAGGCCAGGAAACTGTCAGTGTCGATTGAGCTGAGCCGTAGAAGGCTGGCTAAAGAGGCCTTGCCGGTTGAGAGCCTACCTCTGTTTCCAAAGCATGGGAACGAAGGGGCACCGCATTCCACAGAGCCATGCTGGCAACTTCCATGGCCCACCGTTCCGATGGAGCCCTCAATGGGATTAACAAAGGACGTTCTGTGAACCCCGCCTGGCCACCGTCCATGTCAACAGCTCCCAAGGTCACAGGTCACACTAACTACATTCATTCCCAGCAGACCCTTCGCTCCAAACACAAGCTGCAAGTGGTGCAAATTCAGAACTTTTTTCTCCCTCTCCTCCCCCATCCCTAATCCCCTGAGATATTTCTGATCTCTTCACATGTTTCTGCTCAATTAAAGCAAAGTCGCACCTTACAAATGGGGGGAGAAGAAAGGACGAGAAAGGGGGAGCAGGAGGGGAAAAAGAGAGACGGAGCAGGAGCGAGCGAACAGGGAGGGGAGCCAATCTCTCTTTCAGTGGGATCCGGGGCCCCCATCGTGTGCAGAATAAAAGCATGCAGCCCTGCCTCGTAAAGATGGTGCTCTGGCTCCCGGTCTTAAAAGAGTAAACCAGTGACCATTTAATGGCACTGTCAAATGCATATCACACCTGCTCAAAGTCCTCCAGATCCAATTAGCGGGGTTTAGTGGGAGCAGGGGGCTGTGGGCAGGATCGCGCCCGACTCGCACATCATTTTCGGACAGTTCCTCGGGCAGGATCCTTGCAGAGCAGCACTGCCACAGCCTCAGGGCCGAGCTGGAGACACGTCCAAATGGGGAGCGGCCGGCACGTGGGTGACAGCGCTGCTGCTTGTTAAGCCACCTCCTGCCCCCTACCCCTCCACACACACGCACACACACACGCACAAGAACCACTCCTGGTTTCATTCTCAGCGTCGCTCCACAATTACTGTCAGCAACAATAACTGCCCCTAGCAGCCCACGTCCATAATTGCAGCCGAAATTAATTGTTTCGCAGTGCAGGAGGTATCCCCGGCTGTGATCCCCACCCCCCGGAAACGGTAAGAAAAGTCACTTCCAATTCCTGTGTCGATTATCCATCTGAAACTATTTAGAGTGGATTTCAGACGGCTGGAGGAATTAACCAAAGACCATCTGTGAGAGAGCGGGAGAGAGAGGGAGAAAAGGAAGCTCCAGCAATGTTTCTACACCAGTGTTCCCCTTCATCTACACTGCCAGTTCAGGGTCCTGCCCCTGGGGCCCCTCTTTTGGCCACGAAAGCCCAGGTACGATCAAAGGGCGCTCCAGGACATTTGTACACTTCAACGGCACAGCCTGCACACATGACTGGGGTGCGGGGGTTGAGGGGTCGGAGGGTTGTGGGGTTGATGAGAGATGAAGCAGCAGTAGGGAGGAGGAAAGCACTCGACGATAAGGAGCGGAGGGGGTGAGAGAGGTACTTGGGGATCTCAAACGTGACATGTGGGTTCTACAGAGGCTGGATTTTCGAGTATCGGAGTCACCGGATCATCGGGCCGTGGGACGCACCATTGTGAGTTCAGCAGGGAATCTGAAGCTGCAGCTGCACTTACGATAACCTGAGTGGAGCCCCACTGGAGGGTGTTCCTACACCCTACAGAAGGGGTTCTTAACCTGGAGTATGTGAACACTGTGTAACTCAATAAAATAAATAGCACAAGAACAATGCTATTATTATTGATGGCGTAATTCTATGTGAAGGCCACCACATTTCAGTGCAATGAGTATTTTCCTCCAGTTTTATGGGGTTAATTGCCTAGAAAAGTTTAAGCACCTCTGTGATAGAGAAACACAGTTACCTTAAAGTGTGTTCAAGCATTCAAAGTATTTGGCTATAAAGTAAAGCAAATATACAAAGCAAATAAACAGGCTTCAGGATAAATGGATAACCATCCGATCCCTTCGAAATGGCCACAGGGTCATATGTTTGAAATCTGTAGTACTCTTACAGTACCCTGAACTGATACAGATACAAAGGCATCTACTGTAAATGGGTAACCCATTAGAAGTAGCTTAGTATACAAAGTTGCTTTGGCAAAAAGTGTTAAGGTAAACATGAAAAATAATAAAATACTCCATGAATGTTCAGCAGTCAAGAAGAGCTGGCAGACAGTTAGTCTTTAATGGCTGGAGGAATTTCTCTCCTGTGCCACACATACATTTTCCAAAATTAAAAGGACCCGGCTGGAAAACATTTCTGTTACATGCAAGGGACTCCGAACTGTTGAGCAGCACAGCATTGCAACAAATAATTCACCTGTCTGACAGAGGTGGTCGCATAAGCCCTGTTCTTACAGCCCATCGGCCACGCTAGCGGCCCCCTGCCGCCGCACCTCAGCGGCCTGGTTCTGCAGGCGCCCCCTGGCTCCTGTTTTCTCACATCAGTAATTAAAGCAATGGAGGGAGAGCTGCATGAGACCCCACTTCAGTAACCTTCACCCCAAGAATGCACTTAAATCACACACGTGCGACATTGACGGACGCAGGTTATAAGTCAGCGGAGGCTTAGTTGTGTCGTCTTCAGGTTGCCACCCCTGCTTCCATCCCGGCTTGGATGTGAGAGGACAAAGAACCCTCAGTGTTTCCAGGAATGATCACAGTGGTCGTTTCAATCTCATATTCACGGTTTGCCTGAAATAGCAAAGCTGCAGTGAGGCTGAGACACATTCGGGGTGACACAGCAAGGCCTGTCAACCAAATAATTAAATGAATTACACAGTCTGCTATAACAGCACAAAAGCTCATGAAGGTATTCAGTCAGACCAATATCTTCATCTCTCTTGCTTCCCGCCGATGGACTAGACTGGTCCCCTCCTGGGTGCACCTTCTTCACACCCTGTCCCTCCAGGCTGGCCTCCCGACCACCACAATCCCACAGTAGACAGGCAGTTATCAAGTGTGTGATTGAGTATTTACAGTGATTCATGTTGAAATACACACATACACACACACAGACACCCACACACACCATGCCTATATAAAAACTAATTCCAACATAAAAGGTCTAGCCAATATTTACTGTCATTTTTTTATTTGTCCAGTACATCTGTCAGTCTTGTTACCTTGCAACCTTCGGGAAGAGAAGGGATGCAGGTCTTCAAAAAAACTTGGAGGAAAAGCGAGAGGCCTGAAAGAACCCTGTGTAGGTGCCATTCAGGAGGCAGCAGGTGCCTCGACGATCAGCCTCAGGGTTGAGGGGCTGTGTGGACCAGGTGTGGCATCACAAACAGAACACCTAGAGCCTGACACATAAAAGCCTCTGATGGGCACTTCAGAACAGACCCACATCTTGTTATTATGATCATCATATATGAACAGCAGAGTAGTATTTTGGTTCAAGGTCAGTACCTTGATTATGTATCATGTCCTCGAGTGAGAACTGACTTCTCTCCAGATCTCCTGTTGGCTCCATAAATTTTTTTTATTGTACTTCCAGTCACTACACTGCTACTGTACTGGGCAAAAATGGTACCTTTGGACTAAGTGGCTCTCCTTTGAAAATCAGGCATCTCTCTGCTGGCGAAATGTGCTTTTGTTTTCTCTGGATTGTGTGTCTGCTAAATTAACAAATATGGAAGATCACGGGCATTACAACAAGTGGGGTATTAAAACTTGGTAAATTGGTTAAAGGACAACAACTGTAACCACTGCGCCATCTGCTGCCTCACCCTGCATACCCACAGGCCCTGGTGTATCACTGTTAGGATGCAGGAGAGCAGCTTGGCCCAACTAGTCACACAGGACCACACGTGAACTTTATCTCGGCTTTGCATGATGGGAAGGACGCAGCAATTTTCAGGAGCTCCCTCCCAGTGCAGTCCATTAATAACAGTCAAAGAAAACATTGCATGTATTCCATTAACAAGAGTCAATATTGGAGGCAATAATGGCAAATGTAGTCCATGTAGACAGGCTCGGAAAATAAGTCCAGTACTTCTCTGATTTTGTTTCACAAATGCTTCAACATCGCCTACAGAGGGCGCTAGGGTTCAACGTCTGAGTTGTGCAATCTGAGTTAACAACTTAAAGTATGTGACCTTCACACTGGGACTGTGTGTGTACTGTGTACAAAGGTGTTTTTTACATAGCTTGCTTGTAGTTATTTGGTACGTGTTATGTGTCAGTCATCTAACAAGCAAATAATGCAAATAAGCGACAGTCCAAATTTCAGCTCATCTCCAGTGCTGCCGTAAATGGGGTTTTTTCCTGCGTGACACACTAACCTGGTCCACCAGCAATAACAACTCCAACTATTTAAGTCAGTTATGACTGTCAATAGCTTCTAAATAGTTCCTTATAGTTTATGAAGTATAGTTTTGCCTCTTAGTTGTTTCTTTGATACATCAGCAAATCCCCATCAACATTTCACCTCCACTTCTGCAGGGTCTTACTTGTATTTAGCAAGTGGCCACTTCATAGGGTACACCTCACCTATCTCTGACCTGTGTTCAGACACCACTGTTTCAGGCAGATAGGCAGGTAGCTGGGGTTCCTCTCACTGATTCTCAGTGTGTTCTAGTCACCTCCCTCAGTCACTCAGAGCTCCTGAATCCCTTCCAGGCTTTATGAAGGGTTCCAAAACTTATCCTGGAGCTTCAATAATGAGAAAAGGACTATGTCAGCAACATGCAGGATTTCGTGCACGGCGGTCACACATCGTTCAAAATGGTCTGTCATGTCACAGTTAACAGTAACTCCTTGATCAGATCCCAGCAGATGAAAAGACAAGTTGCATGGGGTAGTGGCCTGTGTTCACCGGACTAACATCTGTGCGGGCTGGCAGTGGTGAGTCCTCATACCTTGTACCTCATGGATAAGCTGTGGCAGCCAAAGACCCAACAGCATTCATCGCCTGTCAGAGAGAAAACAGGGAAGTGCCATAATAAATACTGTATGCTGGAGGACTGGAAAGACACGGGCTGGTTTAATGAGTTCCAGTTCCTGCTGCTTCCGTCTGATGGGAGGACACAGACATAGGGGGAAATGTGGCGTGAGAGTCCATCTTGTGAGGTGTCAATAACACCAGCAGTTGGTGGCAGCGTGATGTTGTGTGTGGGCAGCATTTTTGAGGCCCACACTGAGTCCTTTGATGTTGGGACAGCAGTGTTTGAATGCCACGTGACATCGGCGCATAGCTGATATCTGGTGCTTTGCTTTATGGCGGCAGTGCATCCGCCTGCTAATGGGTTCTTTCTGTAGGATGGTAATATTTTATGACACAAGATTTAGGCCTGTCCAGAAATGGTTCTGGGGACATGGCAGCTCACTGCAGAGATCTCAGTCCAATGGACACACAAGCCATTCCAAGTAGAGATCAACCACTAGTCAGTTTGCTCCAACTAAGGGAAGAAATGGGTGGTGCAGTGGCACAGATCCTGAATTTTGACCATGGGTTCGAATCACACTGTATAGGATCTACGTTTTCCTCGTAGACTCCTTTCATTTTGGTTTCTTCTAGGTACTCTAGTTTCTTCCTACAGTTCAATGACATGTATTTTGAATGTACCACTGACTCTAATATAATATCTCTAATATTTTGTCTTTGAGTGAATGACTGTGCGTCTTTTTGCCCTGTGATGGACTGGCATCGTGTCCAGCGTGTACCCTGCATCACATCTTATGCCTTCTGGATAGGCTCCAGGCTACTGAACAATAACTGATGATGAATAGATGGATGGAAGGAAGGAAATAAGTGGTGTTTGGTTGGCCAGCATCCATTAGTTGTGCTGCTGATACCTTGTTGAGTGCAAAACCCACTGAATTCACTTCCTAATAATATCAGGCTTCTGTGAGGGCAAAAAGACTGACAATTCACCGTTGGGTTGCTGTGCCTAATAAGGGGTAAGTGAAATCCTTGTGCTTACAGACCCAGAGGTGAAATATCAGCACCATCCCACACAAGCATTTGGGATATATTGATTTATGTCCACCTCCTGTAGGCTGTGGGAATGAGCTCTAACTGATCTGATTCCAGGCTGATGGTGGCATGGGTCACGTCGCACGTGCCCGGAGGTGGTGGACGGGGCTGTGACAGCCTAGGTCGGGGACACGTTAAATCACCCTGAATGGAACAGCAACTGTGGGTGTCCACACAGCAGTCCTGCGAGGCGCAGGCCCCTGCAGGGACTACCTGTCTGTCTGGACAGGAGGCGGGGCTTGGACCTCCAGTCTGCACTTCTTCCTGTGCAAAGAAAAAGGAGATAATTTATCCATCTAACAGGGCCTATAAATCTAAGTATTAACTGCACTACACCACATAATGGGGCCTGACCCCAAGCAATGGAAGACAGATGAAGGGACGGGAAGAAGGGGTGAGCAGAGACCTTATCATTTAGAGGGAGGTGAATGGGAAAGAGGAGAGAGAAGTTAGGGTCCTACAGGCCAGACGGAGGAAGAGAAAAGACAGAGAGCCATCACTCGGATTAAAAAAGGAAAAAGGAAAGAAGGCACAAAGGAAGACAGCGGTGTGAAGAGCTGGGTCCCCTGCTGCGGGGGAGCGACCCGCCCCTGGGCTGTGCTGCGCTAACAGGCCCCTGGGGAAGCCGACCTGCCGGACCATATGGGCAGCGGGAGCCCCCAGGGCAGGGGGCAGGACCACACTGCCCTTGCTTCAGCTGTTACCCAGGAGCCCCGGGGGCCTTGGGACCGCAGCTATGGGGCCCAGTTCCACAACAAAGGCAGTCAGGATGGGGGGGAGGGGTGACACGCAGGAAGCGTGCTCAGCAACATCCACTGCTGCCAAGGGTGTGCAAAGCGGGCTGAGGGCTGCTGCATGGTGGGGGAGGGCTTCCGTCTTCACTACAGACTGCAGCTCAAGGTGTGACTGCTGCCCACTCACTGTAATTGCCATGGCAGCAGGTAAGGGAGGATCAATCCCAAAAGGCAAAGCTGAAGCTTCTACCCACGATGCCGCAGGTGTAGCTGGTGTCAGTCCACAGGGAACAGGCACACAGTGTAAACAGGTACCATTGAACCACATGTGAAAGTGTGACCTGGTGGCAGCAGATCAACCGAGTTGCTACCTGGTTATGAGTACATTGCATAATTTTAAGTGTTCGCCAACACAATACACGCTTACAGAGACTCAGCAAGCAGAACCAAAGATGCTGAAAGGTGGGTGAGGGTCACTGCCATGTGAGGACAGAAGTCCAGTGCCAAACTCTGAAAGTTTATGGCTAATTGTGTTAATTGTTGACGTCATTTGCTGTAACTTGGTGGTAGGGTCACCTGCAGTGTGTGAGCAGACAATACAGCACTTTCCTATACATTAATCAAAACACGCAGGCTGGGGAGGGGCCTGTGCTGGGCAAGGCTTCTCACTCGAACCTGGCACCTGCACTGTCCCTCCCGCTCATCGTGGGCTGTCTGTCTGGCCCCTCCTCTCTGTCCTGCTGCCACTGGGCCGCACGTGGCCCCAATTCCCCCAGTCCAGCTTTAGATGACAAACAGCTAATTAATTTTTCCGAGGCCAGAAGAAGCCGGCTTCAAGCTGGGGTTGCTCAGGGGGTGTGAGGGGATGGTGTGGGGGGTGGGGGCTGGCAGAGGAATCGCCTTTAGCGATATTCGGAACTTCTAAGATGGATCTGAGACCCGTTTTACATGCGAGGCGCCCGCGCGAGGACTAATAACGAATTATTGCTGTGAAGTGAATCAGTGCTTTTCACTTCATTTACTGTCATCTGCACTCAGGGCTGGAGATGTAGGAGATGCTATCTGTGTCCCAGCTCAACAGAACGACACACACACACACACACACACACACACACACACACACACACACACACTTATTATTAATATCAAATCAGTATATTGTTTTCTTTAACTATATCAACTCAGAACAACCATAAAAATATTTAACAGACTTACATCAACAGAACAAGTCCACACACACACACACACACACACACACACACACACACACGCACACACATATAGGTACATATTTAGAATATGTGGTGCATTTCTCCCTTTTCAGTCCAACTATTGTGGAATGGCACTTTTCTCATTTCCAGCCCTTTATTAGTTTCACACTTAAAATGATGTACAGAGAGGTTACTTGACTTAAACGATGAGGCCTTTAGTTTTAACGAGAGCGTACATCATAAAGCAATCCGAGAGCAATAATCGTCCATCATTATTGAAATGCTGGCACAGCCTTGGGATCCAGTGTGCCGAATAGGAAACAGATTTGCTAGTGGGGGGATGGGTGGGTGAGTGTGTGTGTTTGTTGGGGGTAGCACGGATCCCAGTCCCAGAGTGTTAGGTGAGACGGCTTTTGTGGGCCTGACTTTATTGCCAACACCCTCACCTCCACCTCGTGACTTGGGCCGGTCTTTTAATTGCAGACCTGAAGGGCTCTAGGGGACTCTTTCTAGGACCCCCTCCCTCCTGATCCTTCCCGACACCCCCCCCTCGCACCTTCCTCCCAGGGGCCCGATCCAGCCGCGTGCTGTCACTTCCTGCCTTGATGCCATGCACCTGGTCCCAGCCCCCTCCCTGCCCCCCGTCTCCCCTTCCGTCAAACTCGCCTGACATTATACAGCTCACAGCTCCTGTCCATAATCCAGCCGTGATCAATAGGCTCAGCCCTGGATGTATCGACTGCCACGCGGCCCCCCATCGATCCCTCGCCGCCTCGGCACTCGCGCTCCTTCCACAGATAATTGGGCCCGGGAACGGCGCCTCTGCCTGGAACACCAGCAGCGTCTTGGCCGCCTGTTTGCAAACACAGCGGATGGCGGCACACACGTCCGGGCAGCTGCGCATGCCAGGCCCCTGTCGCACCGGCGGGGAGGGCGCAGTGCCTTCGCCCAGCCTCCCCCTCCCTGTGGCCATAGCGCACCTCGGCGTGAGTGCGAGACGTCCGCCAGACGCTCGGCGCTCTTCTGGGGAAGGGCTGAGTCACTATTCACCTGCTGCTTGCATTTACATTATTCAAATCATGATTAATTACCCGACGTCGGCAATTAGGAGGCAGGCCTGATCGGCACAAGTAATCGCTACCGTTCAAATTACAGTTTTCACTTCTATCTTATAATCCTTTGTGAGTTGTCTTGGGGGGGTCTCCCAAACAAACAAACAAACAAACAAACAAACAGAATTAAATCCTGTGATTTGTAGTTATCAAAGGACAATGAGACAATGTCCTCCCCAAAACCGACAACTTCCCCCCTTAAAGACTCCCCCACCCCTCCCTGAGTCTTTAATTTACTGTCCAGCCAGTGATGAAACACTTTAATAAAAGCAGGGACAGCAATATTGATACTTCATAATGAAAGAGCAGGAACGCACCACATTATGTCTCCATTTGATGCAATAATGACGACAAAGACCCCCCTCATTTGTTTCCATGAGCCAAAGCACATGATTATAGACCTGGAAATATTTAAATTTGTGACACAGTGAGAGTGACTTCCAGAATATTAATATTAAAAAGCGTGTGTTCCTGAAAAGAAGCTCTGAATGTAAACAAATGTTTTGCAAGAAAATTTGATGGGAGGAACCACACACACAACATACACAAATTACAAAGGTAAATGAATAAAATATAATTTGTGTAAATACCACATTTAAGAATTTAAAATTCAGCAGCACATGGGAAACCCTGTACCTCATGAGTCCAACAACAGCTTAATCTGAAAAAGTGAATAAAGAACCTCTAAATTCACACTGCCTTATTACTCATTCCCACGACAACAGGGTTTCTGGTGCTCGGGGAATAGCTATGGATTTTGTGCTGTGTGGATGATCTAGACCCAGTACGTGAAGGATGCAGAGACCCAATGCCAACATTGTGTCTCTGCATCTATAATGGCGCTTTGCCACTCACCATGTGGGATGTGCCACATTATATATCCATGCACTTTATTAGAAAAGCAGCCTCCTTTGCATGTTTGTGTTGCCACCCTGTGTGGAGTGGTGTCCCATTCAAGGTGTGGTTTCTGAACCTTATGTTTTTCTGGGATGACCCCGACCGGGATAATGGATGGTAGAAAAAAAGGTAGAAAACTGACTTATGGAGTCCATAAACAGAGAGGAAAACAAACAGATGGATGTTGGATCAAATTAGAACCTCACTGGAAGCACCAGTGATGAGATTCAGGCAAATGCCCAGATAGACTAAGGGGCAAAATATGAACAGTGACAGAGCACCCAAATTCTCCTGTTCCTAAAATGATGGGGTCAGCAATCCCCTACGTCACCCCAGAACAGCTGAAGAGCCTGTTCCCCCATAATGCACTGCTGCAGCATGGGTGTAAATAGTTAGGTGTATTACCATTGTTGGGGGTTACAGTGGGATTGTGGACCCTCTATGTGGAGAGTGGGTTCAGAAGCTTTGAATGGTGTGATGATGTGTTTTGTAAGTACAGGTGTGCAGATATGCTGATGAGAAGAAAAAGCTTGTGTTCCCACAGTCCAGTTTTTTAAGTTTTCTGTTCATAACTCCGATGATAAAAACAGGTCATTAAAATAATAAAAAAGTATGTATGTAAAAAAGGACGTCTCCTTCCTGTCGAGATGTTGCCTGTCTACTAAAATGCACGTCAAGAAAGCAACATTTATGTAATGTAGTTCATGTTCCATCCAGACTACACTTTCTGCACATACAGCGACCCACAGCCACACCTCTTACTGATTCAAACAATAACACACTGAACAAAGATTGGGATTGTTATTTTTTTTATTGTTTTGGTCACCTCAAAATATTTTTTTTCTTTTTTTTATTCCCTGCAAGCAATCATTTCTTTACAGCCCTGGAACCCCCTTTGTGCCCGGCACCTGTGGTAGACGCCCCCTTAGTACACCACTGAACTGAGGTTTTCATTCCTTGGACACATCTTGAGCAGATTCTCTCAAAAAGGCTGTGATGATTGAAAAACCGGAGGAAAAAGAAGAGGACAAGCATCAACTAGATGGAGGGACTCAATCAGAGTGATAAAGGACACACCCATTCAACACTGGAAAACACGCGGGGGACGGAACATTTTGGAGGAGCTGTATATATGTCAATAGAAATCAACATGAACTCGTCGGCACTTAATAGCAACACACACATTAGACACACATAGAAACACTAAATTATTCAGGGTGTTTCACTACATTGTACAGTTGGGTTTGTGTATTCTTGCGCAATCTCTTTCAGGATTAATAAAGCTCTTGTCTAATCTAACAACAAGGACCAGCATGAACAAATACTTTGTTTAAAAAATGGTACAGATTTCCACAGAGAGTATAACAGTCAAAATGACTTCTGATGTTCCGCAAACACTTTCTGTTAAAGAAATTTTGCAGTAGTGTCAAAAAAGGGTCAAGAGTGACAAGACAGACAAGTAGCCGCGGTAACCGGCAGCTACGGGTCCAGCGCCCTGGATGTGCATCTTCCTATTAAATATTCAAGAGGAGAAAAGCTCAATTTGTTACATGTGTAGTGCAGTGCAAACAAACACACAGCACGCAGAGCAAACAGACATCATCTTGGCAATGGTTTGGTGCTCGAGGGTTTCCCTGCCAAAGAGAAGCCTTTTACAAGCCAACCCAAAGCACTTTCCCGTGGTCCTTCACCCAAGGGTAAAGGCCGAGGTAGACAGCATATGCGCTCTGCTCTTCTCAGATGAGCAGGGAAATGATGTCAGTAGCAGAGTGTCAGTCAGGAGGCTTTTCCATCGTTCACGTGCAGCTCATTATCACCAGAGGAATCTAAAGAGACAGAGAAGGACTGGAACAAAACTTCATGTGCAATGTCACACAGGATGAAGAATGTCCTAGTCTTTCTGTGATTTTACTGTTTCCAAAATCTAAGATATAAAATTGTGTGTGTGTGTGTGTGTGTGTGTGTGTGTGTGTGTGAGTGAGATACCTCTATTGTCTAGGGTGTACTGTACCTAGTCTCTGGTCCACCATGATTGTACAAGCAGTTCATGATAATGGAGGGATGGAAAGATGATTATCTAGGCTACATCAATATCCAGAGGTGTCCACAGCTCTGGTTCTTTTTCCACCTTCCCTCACAGTTCAGAGCAGACAGCCTATTTTGGCAGTTTTCAGACAGTGTAGCTTGTTTCTCTCAGTGTCCACCATGTTTCGGTATGTTCCGTCACACTCATATTGTCACTTGTGTCAACAAATCACTTTAGTGGAGCTCAGTCACACTGTTGTGCCCTTTTCCCCAACCTACCACCCCAACAGTGTATCTATAGGAAGCTGAAGCCCTTCTCTTTCATGTCCCAAATGGAGAAGGAATCTAACAGCCAGGTTGCTGCATGTTGGCAGTGTAACAGCAAATGTGCTTAACCGCTGTTTTCTTTGCATGAGAAACGCAAAAGAGGAACTCTGTTTGGGGCTGTAATAGACACATCTCATTTTTGTTTTGTTGTTCTGACTCCATTGCAAGCCAGAGTGATAAGGAAATGTAATACTGGATTCTGAAAGCAGGCATTGTTTCTTGTCACAGCTTTTATTGTGTTTTCAGTTTATGAGTATGACTCAGATGTTTCTACAATTTGTCCTGGAGGAGCTGCAAATCAGGCTGCGAATCAGCCTGGGGCCTTCTTGGCTATGGTTGCCTTGAGATCAGCTGTGAACTGGACTTGAGAAGACAGTAGAGCTACAGTACAGTCCTGGGAAAGGCCCGTCAACACATTTAAATTTATATATTTAACAGACACTTTTGTCCAAAATGCGGCCCCCTCTGTGTTTGGCAAAACAACAATCATTTAAATAAATAGGTTTGGGTAAAACATGAAATGTGCACTAAACATGGTGATATGGTACAAACATGTTCAGATGAAGCAAAACAGGCAAAACAGGCGAAAACAACTGATAAGACACAAGCAGGAGTACAAAGTTTCACTTCAGATAAATTCAACAGTGCAGAGTAGTTTTTTTTACAATACAGAATTTTTTTTATTACAGTGCACTGTTGGTACTGCAATGCATTTATTTGTAGATTTCTTGAGATTTTTTATTTGTTTTGATTTTTTAATTATGAACAAGTTTTTTTATAGAAACAAATAACCTGTTATAGCAAAAGTTTCCTTTTGGACACCAACATTTATGTCAATTTTAAAGAGCTGTTATAGTGAAAATTCAGCTATGGAGAGTTTGGACACTGAGGGGTTACTATATAAATGTTGAGAAATGACATGTCTACAGCTTCAGCTCCAAAGTATGTCTTGAAGACCATTGACCATAATCAGATATATACTTCTCACTATTCCATTTCACTCACTCATTCATTCACTATTAGTGACTCCTTATGCAAGTCCAAGGGCTGTACATAGGTAATCATAGCAGATCGTGTTGGACTTATGAAGCAGTCAAGAGATCAGGAGAGAGATGGGTCTCAGATTCTTCTTGAATGCTGGCGAAGAGAGAGAGCTCATTTCACCAAATCACATGCAAACTAAAAACCTCCAGACTTTCTCTTTTAGACCTCTTGTGAGTTTGACTACCAAGCAGCCAGAGATGAAATAGCACGGTACTCTTGCTGGGGCACAAGGAGTGATCAGGTCTGGTAAGTACTGGGCTGCAGATCCTTGGACTGTCTCATAGGCTGCAAGCAGAGTCTTGAACTTGATAGGGGCAATTACAGGAAGGCAATGGAGAAGAACAAAGAAAGGATGTACATGGGACACGTTAAGCCACCAAAAAAGCCGACCTTCTATCTGCTTATCACACGCTGTACTGTCCTCCACCTTCTTCTCCTTCAATCTCCTGACATTCACTCCAGAAAGATGAGCTACAAACATTTGGGTTTGTCTCCATCAACTGCCCTGTAATCTCAAGTGAAAGGAATAAAAATAACCCCACTGACTTAACACTCCACTCCTGGTATAAGATTCATTACCTACTCCATATTTATCCCTTTGTTAGATAGCAGCTCAGCAGACCTTTGTGGGGCTTGCTCCTGTGCTCAGATGATACATCTCATCCAGATGACCCATCCAGGCCAGCTGCACAGTCTGAAGAGTGTAGGTCTTTTTGCTCGGCCCTTGTCCACCACCGGTCTGTACATTTTTAATAAACTAAGGACCCTTATGCACATACTCTCAAAGCGGCTCTCAGGAAAAGAGGGTGAAAAATGGAAATCTTTTCATCGGCTTAATTTATGCAAATCCAGCGGAGGAGGAGGGGGAAAAAGGACAAACATTTATTAAGGCTTTTCTTTCTGTTTTATTTCTCTTGTTTTTTAAAGCCATTCTTATTGTTGGGAGAGGCGGCGTGAAGGAAAGGGAACAGAGCAGAGCCTTAGCATTAGAGTAGGGCAGCATAGGGCCCAGGGCATACATATTCAGCAGCGGGGGGCCACAGGATCTGCGCCGCGGCCCAGGAAGGCCACGCACACGTTGCCCCACGCGGGGCTCCGCCGAACACCGCTAACAAGAGGCACGGCAGATGTCAGACAATGCACCGAGCCACGGCCGAGAGTCTCCCTGGGTCCCGCGCGGCACAGCCTTCATCCCGGCTTGATCCCCACCCAACCCCCGCCACCGCCCGTCCTGAGGGCCACAGAGTTCGGTGTGCCACAATCCCAGCCTGTCAGTTGCCGCCCCCCCTGCACACACGCGCACACATATACACGCACACACACACCACGGTGCACAACCAAAAGGCATTATGCAAATGGCTCCCTTTCAGCGCAACCTCGGCTCTCTCCACATGTGCCGCCCAGCCACGGCGCCGCCACTAGAGGATTGGGCTCAGCAGCTCTTCACTGCTCGCTGGATCTGTTTGCCTTAGGGCCTGCTGCTTGTTTTGACAAGGGATCCCCAAGATAGTTGGGATTAGGCGAGCTTGTTTAGATGAACCAGGCGGGGGGAGGATCGAGGCCTTCTCTGGCATTGCCGGAGCTCCCGCCAAACCAGATGCCTCCTACTTTCATCGGTGTCTGAAGCACCCCATCCGTATGCCTGCCATGGGCACTGCCACCGCGGGCCGTGTGCATGCCACGGCAGATACAGAGATACACGCAGCCAAACACGTGGACACACATGCATAGAGTGGGCGTTTCATCTAGTGGTTAGAACCTTGCAAGTGAAGGCATTGAGTGTGAACCCTACCACTTACAGTACTACCGTTGAGCAAGGTGCTTACCCTCAAATGGTATAGTAAAAATTACCCTGTTGTATGTATAACTGGGTAAATTGCTGTATCTAACTTATTGTGCCAGTCAAACAGTATAAGTCAATCCAATAATAATAATAATAATAATAATAATAATAATAATAAAGTGAAACAAATATACAGTGAGGGCAACAGAGGGACACAGGTGGTGTAAAATCTAGAGACATGCTTTCTACTTAAAGGGAGTTCAGACCCTTATTTTTGCTGCAGAGCTCATGATCAAGGTAGTCACTCTGAACTGATGCAGTAAAAAATTTTCCAGCCATTTAAGTTACTTTTAAATAAAGCACGAGCTAAATTAAAGCTAAACCGAATAAATGTTGTAGCGTAAAGTAGATATATGCAGATCTGGTGAGGCCAAGAGGTGGATGTAGACAGCAACGGTAATATCAGAGCATGCATGTAATCCAGGATTGCTGACAGTTCCCCACAGCAACACAGAGACATCCTTATATCTGTCCCTGTGTTCCCACACAAAAGTAAGGCATCTTTAAATCCAGATGCTACATTATGTATCCCACACATTCTTCCTCAGTAGAGCAGCTGAGGGTCATCTAAATGTATGTATAAAAATAAATGAAAAAATACTTGTATATAAAAATGCTAGCAAATGGAGCAGTGTTATATAAGGTTAACTAAAACAAACCTTTATTTTATAAACCAGAAACTCTACTAGTTTGTAACTCTTTATTTTATATATATATATAAAATAAAGAGTTACAAACTAGTAGAGTTTCTGGTCTACCAGGTTCTGGTGGCAGAGCAGGTAGTCTACTGGTTCATCTCCTTCCACTTGAAGTATTCTGGTTGGAAGTTCTGTAGCTCCCTTGATGAAGTTACTCACGCTGAATTGGTGCATTAAACATTAATATAAACACCATAATCGTTGTGCATTAGTGTACAAACCCAATACTGTAAGTAAGCAAAGAAATAGTTAATAATAATAATCCAAGACCACCTCTTTATAACAAAGCACAAGATTGTGGTCATGTTAGTCATATGGCCAGGAAAGTCACATATGGTGATTAACAGGAATGAAATGAATGACTACAGACTGAATTATAAAAGTCATTTAACAGGGGAAGTCTAGCTGTTCTTTTTTCTCTTTTTACTTCTAGACAGTAATGTTTTAATGATGATGTTAGATTCCTATTCCTTTGAACAAGGTTTTAACCTTTCTATTAAAATGTCTGACTCCTAGACCTTGACTCAGGCAGCTCCAGTAAGGTGGTCATTAACCCTTCCTTTGGCCTTTTTGCTCCAGAAAAAGGTGTGGAGATACACAGTTCACTGTCATTACTTCTTCACGAAGGCTGCATTAAAGGTAATCTGAACGTACCGTGGTAAAGAGGCAACAGCACTGCAGGTCACCACAGCACATACTGCGTCTGCAGATAGCGTGATAGTTAAAACCGCCTGCTTCTGGTCGATGGACCCAGGTTTAAATCACCCTCGTCTTCTTAATCATGGTACTTTTACTCTGAAGTGATTTGGGAAAAATTACCCTAAGTGGTAAGGGGCTAAGTGTAGAATTTCTACCTCATACTGCAAGTTAAATTAGCTAAAAATATTAATAATAACGTGTCTGAAAAATGCTTGCACGTAATATGTAGGTTCATAAAAGCTCCTCTGAGAGAAATGCAAACGTGTGCATTGTTTACTACCTGTATAGTATCGCAACTTCAACTGAGCACCAAAGCATCAAACTCAAGCATCAAACATGTCATGTCTCAGTCACTCTTTTGCCCCTGTGAGAACCTCCTTTCCAAGGCCGGGCGATTTTGGGTGAGGCGGGATGAGTAATAACTGAAGACTTGCATACAAGATTTACATGCACTTCCCGTGAAGAAGAAAACTGCCAACACACCAAGACAGCGTGAGGTCCTGCTTTCAGCTGAGGGGGGATCTGAAAATCCGAGTCTGAAAGTTTCACTGGCGCAACTTTATTCACAAAACTCTCGTCTGCAAGAGCACAGTAGCATCAACTAAATATTACATTGTCAACAGAATATTCTCTTTTCTTCAAGCTTTGTGAATAATGCATGCAAAGTCAGCACTGAAATATTGGGTAGAATTAGTTTCCAGTGGCCATTTCTGGTTGGGTGTGATGAGAGAATCCAGCATAATACCTGGTGGCAGCTGTGATTGTTGGGCTGTTGGATGAAGTTATTGCTGATATGATCAACCACAGCATGGGTCAGCAGGGAGTTGACGTTAATAATGAAGTATAGCATATTGTTCAGAGCTGCCAGCTCTGAACTTGTACATCCCAGGTTCAAATCCCACCTCCTGCTGTTGTACCCGTGATGAAAGAACTTCCCTCGAACTGCTGCTGTAAAAAAATCATTACCCAACTGTATAAACAGGTAAACTGCTGTAAGTCACTTTAGAAAAAAGGCAGATAAACAAATGTAAATCAGGCAGATACACAAATGTACTTTACCTCCTATCTGGACAAAGACACGACACATCTCAACACATCACTGTCATCT
This sequence comes from Arapaima gigas, assembly GCA_900497675.1. Taxonomy (NCBI): domain Eukaryota; kingdom Metazoa; phylum Chordata; class Actinopteri; order Osteoglossiformes; family Osteoglossidae; genus Arapaima; species Arapaima gigas. The sequence goes on from UFQX01000056.1 coordinate 633,744, forward strand.
CCTGTGCCTCTTCATGGCCACCACACACACCTGCAGACACCCGTGTGTGACTCAAGAGCAGCGACGGCGCACAACTCCGTCTCCACAGCAACTTGAGTCACGCTCCCTCTGGAGACTGTTAAAAAACAGCGCTGGATCAATGGAGGAGCAGGAGGCAGGAAGAAGCGACGTCCCGAGGTGGAGGGCGCTGTGGCCCGAGGGCTGATGTTAGCCCATTAAACTGATTTCACAGGTTCCCTTAACGAAGGCGCTTCTCCGTTAAAGGCCAGGAAGCATCTTATTTCGCTGTGTTTTTTTTCCCTCTTCTTCTTTTTCTTTTTTCTCTTCAAGAGAGGAAGGCGCACTGCAGGTCACTGACAAGCAGGAGTGAAGGACTGACTCTGAGTGGAATCCACTGGAAACATGGGTGGTGTACAGTGGCTGCTACAGCCCTTACAGACTAACCAAAACTCACTTCTCTGTTTGATGTGTTCATCTAGTTTGCCACACACACACACACACACACACACACACACACACACACACACACACACGCGCGCACACACACGCGTTTGTCACGAGTATACACATGATACTGAAATATGATATATATTCCAGAAAATATAGGAAAAGGACTGATGCGTTTCTTTATCCCGGTTTAATGGGTAGCAAGAGATGCAGAGGTTAGACTTGCTGCCTTGCAAGGTGTCTGGATTTCAGTCCCACCTCCTGCTCTATTACCTTTGATCAAGGTTCTTTCCATGGATACAGTAGAAATTACCCTGCTGTATAGATGGGTAAATGAATGCAAGTAGCTTAGTGTACAAACACAACATCATAAGCAGCTCTGGGGGAAAGTGTCAGTTAAAAAAGAAAGAAATAAATGAATAAAAGTAAGTGTAAAGGAATCCTTTCACCATTAGGGAGTGGAGCTTCTGAAGTTTCCACAGGTTTGCTGCTGAGGTTCTTCATTCCTAACACAGCAGCCAATGCCGGTGTGTGCAGACAAAAGACCATGTGAACAAACCACAGCCAGCAGCGCTAATCCTGCTCGGGTGAGACTCTAAAACAGGAATTAGCTTCACATTCTCACTGACATGCATGTTGTGTCTAAAGAGCGTCTGTCTTGGCAGAAGAAAAATTTAAATGAACACTAAATATAAAAAAAGAATTAATCAAAAATGATCCAAGTGATGTTGTTATAAACAAGTGAAGCACTGAAAAAAGAGGAGTGAGAAAAACATGAATCAAGTGCACATTGTAATTTTTAATGTCATCCTCCAGTTGGCCAAAAACCTGCATTTTAAAGAGTGAGTAACATGACTGAATAGGACTTCACATTAAAAGGTGCACATGATTATATAAATTACAACAGGGTTACTGCAGCATTGTTAAAAAGGTCAAAAAATAAAAGATACAAATACAAATATTATTAAAGGAAAGAAATCACATAATGAATACATTAGCATATATTTGTGAACTGCTACATTAGAATGAATTAAGCAGTAGCATCAGCTACTTATATTGCTATATCACTTATTTTTGAAATTATATACAGTGCCTATACATTTAAGAAAAACCAGAATTGTTGCCAAAAAATAAAACATAATGTATCCCTTTGATGGACTAGTATTCCACCCATGGTGAGACTCCTGCTTTGCAGTTTAAGGACCCAGCTTTCAATTCTGCTTTTGCGGAAATACCCGTCAACAAGGTACTTACCCTCAACTAACGTAGTAGAATAAGCAAATCAAATAAATAAGTAGCTCGGTGCATAAACCTAACAATTGTAAGCTGATTTGGAGAAAAATATTAGACCAATAAAATTTTGGCACGAGGCCAGGCTGGCAAATTAAGGGGTATGTCAGCTTATATATAAATGTCCATATATGTATAAATTCATACACGTACACACACAAACACACACAACAATCACCAGCTAACAGTTTCACTAAAGGTCTCACTAAACACCTGTGTGATTTGTTGCTGCACACAGATACACATAGATCCCTCTTCTGTGCAGCACCCAGAGAAAACAGCCTTTGCTTGACTGACATTTTATTGCAAAATGATAAGAAACGAGACAGAACTGCTCTTAACACAGCGGACAACGGGCAGTGCGACTGAACACGACTTGAGCAGCAGTGTGTGGAGGTGGGCGGCCAGAAGACATCGGTCTACATCAGATAGTCAGTGTAGCATCAGAGGTCATCATTAGCTGTGAGCGGTGGCATTGCGGGTTAGAATAGCACAGATGCTGATGCATTCTGAGGGCGAGAGTGGATGTTAGGGTTTTGGAGAGAAATAGCATGGTTGGAAACCTGATCTGCCACAGCATGTAGTGAGATGCAAGGTCAGCAAGATAACGGGGGACCAAGAAAACAGGGTAATACTGTAGTAAATAAACAGGAAAATGACTCTGTCCACTACCTTATGAAAATCAAAAAAGATCTTAATCACAGCTGGTGTATACTTTTTATTTAGTGTCTTATTCAGTGAGATGTTTTTCTCTAAAGTGGCTTACAACATTAAGGTACTTACACAGGTTCACCCATTTGTACAGTTGTTTTCCCTGGCATCAGTTCCTGGTAAGTATCTCGATCAAAGGGATTATAGCAGAAGAGATCTGAACCTGGGTCCTTAAGGTGCGAAGCTGTATCGTTGAACATTAGGCAACCTGTTACCCGCAACTTAAGCGAAACAGCTAAACCAAAGCAACCCATTAAAGCTGCGCCCCTGTGACCATCAGAAAGTGCGTCAGGGACGGGGCTCAGTGAAGTGGGCCTCGGCTCGGCAGCACGGTGCTCCTGCAATCTGCTTGGTCCCCTGAAGTGCGTCTTCCCCCGGTCCCCTGCAGATGTCAGATGAATCCCTGCACACACGCAACAGTCCCACCAGCATATGTGCCACCAGGTGTTCCCTCGTACAAATTTAATCCTTCATCACGGTGACTTCATTGAGATTTAAAGCACACCGGTGATGAGGATCGAACAAGCAGATACACGTGTTTTATTTTTACATTTGTTAATAGACTACAGCAGTTAGGCAGTAATGCTGTAATTGTTTTAAACGGTAAAGTTGTTTTTGCTGATTTTGACTGATCCCTCCTTTAATAAACAAGCAAAATCCTTTTTAAAGTGGCAGATCTGTCACCATCACTACTTCTGCAGCTGTTTTCACCCAATCTTCCCACTTCCCGAGTGTTTTGCCCAAACTTAGACATCAACAGGAACGGAGTCTTGACCCAGTGTCCCAGTGGACGAGTCTGGAATCCTCTCTCCCCCCAGCTGCCCTCCTCAGCGCCTCTCCAGGTGAGGTGTGTCTTTCACCAAGCCCTGCTTAGCGGCAGAAGGCCTTGGAGTTTCCGGAGAGCTGGAAGTCACGTGTCTCGGGCCCAGGTTCGAGCACCGCGTTGAAATCCTCACAACTGGGACAAACCCCTAGTCGACCGAACAGGGGACACCGAACAAACCAGCCACCTCACCTCCACTTTCTCGCCCGTGAAAAATGCTGGGTTGTTGTTCTCAATTCCTTCTTCCCCCCTGTTTCCTTCTCTCTTTCTAGAGGTCATCGATTTGAATATTCCCTCATTAAAGACAAATTCTGCCCTTTTTGCCAACGAGTTAAAATAATCCACAGTGCGGTGACATCAAAGCAGCGTGACTTCAAAAAAATCCCATTTCAAAAAATTACAAAAGTACCTCGTTGCATTAAGTTGCCTACAAAATATGCAGCAGCTGCCTAATTTACTGGTTTCAAAGCGCAGAGCCGTACGGCAGTCTGGTTGTGTCAAAGAGGACAACAGCAAAAGGAGAGAGAGGGAGGAAGAACTCAGGGCGAGGGAGACGGGCTTTGTTTTAATTATGAGAGTGAAAAAAAGGCGGAAAAACGGCGAGATCCAGCTCGTTATACCGTCACTTTGTATCAAACAACTTATTTACATATCAGATTACAACCCTCGCGCAAAGGCACGATCTATCGGCGCGCTGACACAACAGGCAAAATAATGAGACGTGGTCGTCCGAGGGCCCCTTTCCATCGACCGCGTGCGCAGGAACACGTATCTGCGGAGCGCCACTCCAGCGTCCGTGTCCAAGAAGAGCTTTGCGTTCTTCTGCCGAAACGACCTCATTTATCCTGCCCCTTAAATGAGTCGGAGATGAAAACGATTAACTTTTTCTCGCTGTTTGGTGGCGGTGGGCAATTAAAGGTTGCACCGAATCGGGATGGATTATGGGAGTGTGAGGATCACTGGTGGCGATGCCGATACGATGACCCCCACCTTTTTTTTTTAAACAAGCCACCTTTTATCCTGTCACTTTCTTCTCAGCCCTTTATCCCCATTCATAAAGGGAGAAGGACTGGCTTTGTGGCTCAGGGGATGCCGAACAGGCTAGCCGTCCCCCACCCCCCACATACGCGTCTCTCCCCTCGAGCCCCCCCACACCAGGCACAATAACTCGATACAGATTCATTACTGTATGCAAAAAGGGTCCCCAGATTAAAACATTCAAGGCCAGTGGGTACTGTAGCGGTTAGTGCTGTTGCAAGGACCTTGGTTTGAACCCCTGTTCCTGCCCTAACACCCGTTGTAAAGTCACTCACCTTGGACTGATGCGGTAAAAATGTCCATTCTGTATGAATGGGTAGATCACTGTAAGCAGGTTAGTGTACAAACCTAACATTGTCAGTCAGTTTGAAGAAAACACAACAAAACGATAAGGGAAAAAAACATTCACCGTTTGCTGTGGACTTCAGACAAGACAGAGGAGGAACCAGCAGAGGTGTTCGCCTGCTTGGCCTGATGCTCTGACTTATAGTGGTGCTAAATGCACTTTCTGAGCATTTTTGAGCATTGCAAAGGATAACAAAAATAAGTGACTTCAGACCCTGGTGTTGGCTATTTTTATTAATAAAAATAAAAGAATTAAATTTAAAAAAAAAGCTCCTAAAACACATTTCACTGAGTGAATTAAAAAAGCAGTTTTGTATACTGCAGAACTGGAGAACAAATATTGACATTTAAAATATATAATATATATAGCAAATTGGAAAGGTTGAGCTTTTCACATGCAAAATTAGTTTTGGAAACATCCAGAATTTAAACATTTGTAGAGAACCTATCGAGGAAAGGAAGCATTATAGGCTAACACAGAACCTTACTAAATTCCTGTGTTACAATATTCTTACATTTATATGTAAATTATTTATTTTAAAGAAAAGGCCAAGGATTTAAATACCTACTTGTGTGTTTAGACCTGTGTTCAGAGAATAGGTAAGAGGCTCTATATATGCAAAGCCTTCTCCTCGAGGGGGGAATTACATATTCATGTCGGTGGCCGCCTCCATTGACAGCGGTTTGTACTTCCTTGTAAGCCAAGCAGACAAGAGTGTATTCAGCCTCCCCCGCTGCTCAGCGGCCCAATGTGGTCCTTCCTGCTCAAGGTTATGGTTGCTGTGGTTGCAACAGAACCACAACTCTGTACAGATGATAACTTTTAAAAGGTACGGAAACAGTCAAGGTGTAGCTTTCCAGCACTGCTTGAGAAATTGTGCAAAGCTCTCCAGATCTCCACTGTGGTGGTAAGAAGTTTTATTACACCAGGGATGTAGCATCACATTTTTTAAATCCTTGATCCCCCAAAGGCAATATTATTAACCTTTGGCTCTCCTGCAGTATTAGATCCATGTTTTAGACTAAACAACTTTACGGTTTGCCAATTTGTATAGCATGGTATTCTTAATGTATTTATTCAGGGTATGTACCTTGGTCTAGTGTACAACGTACAGTACAATACAACTTACTTTTATACAGTGTATAGTCATAACAAACCATCACGTTCTACCGATTGATCGATCTCTCACTCTGTGATACATCTGTTTTAATGGATCTTATGCAGTTCTCAGTGCTTATTACTGGTGGAGAAGGATCGTGTGGCAGATGTCCTCCACAGAGCACAGCGAAGGCTCAGCACAATTACGGATTCGCTCGTACGGGCGCTTTGGCCGGCGCACAAGGGAGCAGCGCATACGGCCTTGCTGTCCACAGGTCCTGAAGAGCTCGTGTTGTAATACCATGGAAAAGAAAAGGGATGTTCAACCCGGCCTCATGGGAGGCAGGGAGGGAAAAAAGAGCCGTATGCCGCCTTTGAAAGAGCGTGGTGCCGGTCATCGCAATCAGTATGCGCAGGAAGTTGAAAGGGCATTCGGGTTTCCTCAAAAGGAGCTTGTTCGTTTTAATGAGCACACATTGGCGGCGTAGCTAGCTGCCCCGCAGAGGAGTTTGTCAAGACACTTTTCAAGTCAAATCGCCATGGTAGCAATGGCATCCAGAACGGGAGCCTTTTATTTAAGGCAAACAAATAATACAATAAACAAGTATGAGGACTGTTGCTTGGCACCGCGCTCCTGCTAACAAGGCCTGAGCCACCTGTAGACAAAAACAACAAATAGTGGTTCAGAACAGTCAAGATGATGCAAACAATAAATTGGCCTCAGAACAGTCAAGATGATGCTCGCCCGTAATAACCTGAATGCTCGTGTCTGAGCCGGCGTGGCGGCTGGGGGAACCTGGAAGCATGGAAGCAAATTGCCAACATGCAGTTCTTGCTTTGTGTATATTGACATGTCATTTGCACACCCAGTCAGATGTAATCTAACCAACAAAATGTCTGCACCAAAGCAGGCAGTTTTAAAATAAAAGGGTAAGCAAAAAGGTAATATTAGATTGTTTTTTATTGAGGTACGTCACTGATTTCGGTGCTGCGGCTGGTATGGGACTATGGAAATTGTGGCTAAAAGGCTCAGCATATCAGAAAGTACACACTAGACGCATAAGGTAGTTACTCAAATAGTTCAAAACAAATGCAGTATGTTATCACTATCAAAGTTGTCATTACAAGGATCATTTTTTTGTCATGCTGGAAGATGTACCGTTTATTCAATTTTACACATGCCGACAAGGAAACAAACAGTGTCAGATAGGTTGCTAGCACATTTAAATTTGTATTCTATATTTACATTATTCTACTTAAATTTTCCATCAATATTTTAAAAGAGACATCTCGAAGCATCTTCCAAACTATATTTAAATTCCTCTGTCCTTAGATGACAATGAATGTGATCAGTATGTAAAGGATATGTTTGCAGTCAGTCATAATGTGCTATTTGACCTTTAACATAACAGTAAATGACCAAGCTGCAGTTCAGCACACACACAGAACGCGAATGTTAATTAGAGCTGCTTAAGATACGAGGTTTTCAAGGGCATTAATGTATAAAAGGCAAGATAAAGCTACTGCATAATTTGGAACATGAATTTATGAGAGAGTACAAGTTTGCGAAAATGAAATATATATATTGAAACTGAAATTACAAGTTTGGTCAGTAAACTCAAATTCTGCACTGAGATTAATAAAACACAAATGAATAAAGACAAATATGTGGCCCATTAACAGTATGAGGCTGGATCAGCAATGTGAGATGGTGTTCAGGGAACGTCAAGGTTGAGTTCCACAGTGACCCAGTCTGCAGATGGGATGGGGCCTGGGATTCACATCATTCCAGAGGTGCGGGAGATGGCACCCCCTGCGCAAACCCGCTAGCCGCCTCGCAAATGGAGGGAAAATGCTAGGACAGGCAGGACAACATAAAATGGGGAAAGTAATAAAACAAACAGGGACAAAAGAGTGGAGGGGAAAAAGGGAAGAAAGGAAAAAAGTGAGAGGAGGTGTAGGTGGTGGTGGAGCTGGGGGTCGGGGTGGTGTAGGAAAGAAAGAGGAAGTCAATTATGCATTCCAAACCTGGTCGATGGAGTTCCTCTGGGATCTGCCTCCGCTCCTCAGGATCTGTAAATAATTGACAGATAATATTAATTGGCTTTGGATTAGTGAGCAAGCAGAGTATCACACATTAATATTTGATCAGGAGATGATAGGGACCCTGGCAGGGGAGCCGAGGGGGCAGCTGGGGCTGTTTTGTTGATTAGGCCAGAAAGGGAGCGGTGCGAGGCAGCCCTCTCGCACCCTCTTCCAGAGCGGGGAGGAAGCGGGCGCGAGATTTGATACTCCTGTTAGCTCAGGGCTGCTGCGGTGCCTAACCTCCTACTGGCAGCAAATTGCCTGCTGGATATACCGGCAGAGAAAGAGAGAGAGAGGGGGAAAAAATCACACGGACTTTCAAATCCGCTTTGATTGTTGTTTTATCAGTGAGTCTCCTCTTGCTTCCAAAATGCTGGGCAGAAATTCCTTCCTTCCTCACCCTGTGATATTTGGTGCACACAGATCAAATACAGAATGCCTGGCCTTGTTGTTGTTTGTGTGCGCTTGTGTGTGCTTATGTGTGTGCGTGTGTGTGCGTGTGTGTGTGTGGGGGGGCAACTAGGGGCTAATAGCACCGGTGCTGTGGGGCTGGCTCACCGCATGGATATTGTCCAGTGAAGGATCAGTGCCTTGAGGCTTATTATTTGTGTGTGACAACAGAATCAAAAAAATTAGAGGGGAGGGGGGGCAACAGGAGTCTTCGCAACAACAATGTACAATGGCCCCTCTCATCTACCATATGTTGTCATTTGTTTAGCAAAATCTCTTTCTGCAGTACAATTTTATTGCTCTCTTGCAGGGGTCTGGCATCGGAGGACCCATTTGCCGTCCCCTCCCTCACCACCACAATGCCGTTTAGCTCCCTCTCTGTCAACACCACACCTGCCTGCACACCAGTAGAAACCTTTAGGAAGCTGAGCCATAAGCAAGAGTACCTTCTTCAGTTCAGCTTATTTCAGTAGAGTGCCCTTCTTAGCATGGTTATTGTAACACACATGGCCAGTTAATATAATAATCATTAAAATTATTAAAATCTGAAACAGCGTTATTGGAAGTAATCCGCAATGGTGCCTCACAGCTCCTTGGCTGAGGGTTCACACATGGGTTTGAACCTGTCTATAGAGCCTGGAGTTTGCATGTTCTCCCTCTGTTTATTTAGGTTTCCTTCAGGTGCTCTGAGTTCCACCCACAGCCCAAAGACTTGTTTCAGGTGGGTTGTTGAGTCTAAATTGCCTGTAATGTGTGTGTGTGTGTGTGTGTGTGTGTGTGTGTGTGTGTGTGTGTGGTGTGTGTGTGTGTGTGTGTGTGTGTGCGTGCGTGCGCACTTGCGTTTGTTAAATTCCTCTGCTCTATAAATGGGTGAATAATAACATGGAATTTATTGCAGTGTATCTAGTGTATCTTTCTGCGTTCATAGCCGATATGTGGGCCAACATCAATACACCAACAACGTGAGACGAATCACAACCCAGCGACATTCACTGAAAAGCACCGTCAAACACAGGCAGCAAGTCACGTTAGCATGTCAATTAATATCTAAATTTAAATTCAAGAAAATTCTGATATAAAATACTTTTTCGCCAAGGTTTCTTACAATGCTGATTTTGTATTACAACGTGACTAAAAATGCCAGGTTTGTGCATTAAGCTATTTACTGTCATTTATAGAGCTGAGTGATTTTTTTAACCAGTTCTGCCTTAAATTGGGACCTTTTGACCGGAATGTGAAAGCTCTAACCACTGTGCCACCTGCTGGTGTTATCAAGGTTCATAAGTACACATAATATTCCTGTGCTGCTGAGGCCTAAAGTAGTGGCTAACAAACCACCTATTATTTCAGCAGATGCAAAAGTAAACCATTTTAAAGGAAATGTGCACAGTTATACTGGACCCTGAGGAAAACTTGTGTGCAGTAAATATCAGCCCTATATTGTTGGTTTTATTCATTTCAGCATAACAGCTATATTGAAAAGCTTTTTTTACATCTTGTGTCTCCATCTTCAAAATTGGCTTTGTGTTTCTTTTTTCAGTTTTTGCATCCAGAGTACCTTTCCAAAATGCACCTTCTCATTGAATGTTTCTGTTGACCTTTTGAAGGTTTCTGAATCCCTTTTTGTGAGTATCTCGTGTTTTGGAACAAGTAGGAGAACCATCTGTGGGACTCTGGTACCCAGGGTTGCTCTCCCCTGGTCTGACAGATGTAAAAACATATGGCTGAACGGCGGCATTGTGTCTTACACCAAAAATCGGAACGAGCATCTCCAGGGTGTTTGGCTTCTCTGATCCAAACTCATCCTGGTATAACGGCAGCTACAGGAGTGTTCACCACGGCACCGGCCGGACTGCTCAGAAATATGGCTGCCAACAAAAAGGACACATGTTTAGTGTCAGGCTGCTGTTACATAATAAAAAGGGGTTTTCCAGGAGCGCTGAAGAGCACCGTGCTCCTCAGAGCTGTCCTTCACACAAAATAAAAAACACTGACAAAAAAGCAAACTAGACCGCTTAAGAGTCAGAGAGCTGCCCTTTGAAATTAACCATAAACCCCATAATCTCATTGCTCAATTTCACGGAACTTAAATGTGGCCTCGCTCTTTTTCCATAAGACCTTCTCAGTGGGCTAGTCTACAAGTTAATCCAGAACCCAGACTGCTTTCGATTTTCCAGCTGACAGCATGGGAACACGTTGGGTGGGGGATGAAAAGGAGGAAGCAGCAACCAATGCGTGGATACACACACACACACACACACAATGGTACCTCAGAGCTCCTGGACTGTGGGTTCAAACTTGTGTATATGGAGTTTGCATGTTCTCTTTCTGTTTATTTAGGTTTCCTCCAGGTGCTCTGAGTTCCATCCACAGTCCAAAGGCTTGCTTCAGGTGGATTGGTGATTAATTTGCCTGTAATGTTTGTGTGTGTGTTATATTGCTCTACTGCAGAAATGGCTACTGGCATGGAGTATATATGTATACATGTATGTACATATTTACATATATCTATGATTCTGTGTATGTTTCTATTAGTACATGTAAGTCTGTGTGTGGTACTGTGCGCCACTGAATGTGTGTGTGAATGTGTATGTATAAGTGTGAGTATGGATGCGTGTGCTCGAGCGTACATTGCAGCTGTGTTTTTCCAGTCTGTGTGAGTGTATGTTTGGTGTCTATATGTATGCAGTTTCTGTGGGCACAGTCCTCTCACACAGCTATTCCACTTACTGTGTTCTCTTACATGCTCCATACAATGTCTGCAGTTTCCCTCCAGTTTAATAACTTACTGTTTTTCTAACTCAACCTGCAACTTTATTCAAACCATGAAACAAGAATGAAAAACGAAACACAAAGATATGGGCCTAGAAAGCTCCGAAACCTGATTTCTTATGATCTAAGCTGATAGCAAACTGACAAGATTTGTTCTGCTCTTAAATAGTAATTGGCTTTATAAAGAAATGCATTTATTAGGATAACAGTTTAATTGCACAAAACCAATAAATAAAGGATTTTTCATTGAATAGTGAAAATAATTAAAAGGCCAACTGTCTGCCAGGTGTAATGAGCAGGATGATGAAACTAAACAGGCTGCATACTAACTGAGTAATTCACGGAGACTATTCTTTGACATAAAGACGTCATGTTGCCGACGTCAACAGGTTCCATCATCGCCCACCTGTTAGCGGAAGCATCTCTCGCGGGAGCACTTACATTCCTGTCGAGACTCGACTTTCCTCCATTACCAAGCACCAATTTAGCATTGTTCGTGTGCACGGTTTGTTGTTGTTGCTGTCGTGTACCGCTGCTCGGGTTCATTCAGGCCTGCTTGCATCAGCCACACACCCACACAAAAAAACAGAAACCCGCCCACGACTTTGGTTCTCAAAAAAAAGTAACTTGTTGTAATTTTTGTATTACTCAATACTGCAGCAACCCCGCTGTGCACAACCTGTCAGAAGGTGGGCCTCAGTCGCTACGCTAAAGGGAGCCAATGGACTGTTTGGCACCTGTATAGCACCATACCCCTACTCCGGGCTCATAAGGGTTTACTGGACTCTGCCACTGCCACAACAGTAGATATAATATGCCATGGTTTATACTGTAGCTGCCGGAACCGGATCAGAATAGACTTTCAAGCCAGGGTGATGGCAATCCTCAGCCTTCAAGCTTACTGACGTGGCCAATATGTGTTCTAAAGCAAGTCACTTCAGTAAGTAGTACTTCAATATTAATATTATTCTGCATAAAGGCCTCAGCTTTCATTTGAAGCAACCAAAAATAACATTTTAATGATGAAAAATGATCATCAAAAAATATCAGATTAATTTATGAAAACAACATGGTAGTTATGCTAGACATACAAATGGGTAAATCACTGTAAATGGCTTATTGTACACATCTCGCAGTGTAAACTGCCTTGGATTAAGGTGTCAGGTGTTGTGCAAACATTGTAGACATGTTTTTCCAGCATGAAAATTGGATTATTTATCTATACGGTTGGGGGGAAAGGTTCAGAAAGCATATTTTGACAGTTTTAAGTGCTTTTCATGTTCCACTGGTAAACTGGAAAAAACTGAAAAGAATTACATGGAGGGGCAAAATTCTTGAAACCCATGCCCCTGTGGCAGGGGTCCCAAATGTTCCTCCATCAAAATTTCATTAATTTCCAAGGGCCACTCAGACCGAGGAGGCCAGTTTCATTTCCCTCCCAGATGTTCAGTGTCTGACTGGAAGCTATGTTTTAATAACGGCTGTGATTAATGCCGAGGAGTCGGCACAACAGTGTTAAGACCATCTTTTGAAAACACGCCTTAACAGCCTTCCATTACAGCAATAGCATAATGCAGCACCATGGATTGGGACATCAGAAACTCACGTCGGTTTGCTAAGAGCCGTTTGAAGTCGAACCATTAACTCGACGCTTTGCAAACTTCTCTGAGTAATCTAATTAAACCAGCGCTGCTTTTACACAAAGTCTCTTCGACTAAAATGAAACATATCATAAATGTGCATGTTTACAATATGTGCATGACACATCTTGTATGGGGGCATTCCTATACTGATCATTAAAATCTTTCTCTCATGAAAAATCTGATTTTAAAGGAAAACGACATCAAATTGCAGTTTTTCCTTTGGTTCGTAGAATTATATTATGTCCATGAAACTAAGGAAGCTGAACATTTAACATGAAATGTGAATTCCTGTTGCCCTGGCCTAGCTGTGAAATGAACAATATATAAAATAATAAGTGCCAAATTCCACGTGCCAGTTAAAGTTTGTCATTTTTTTAACCACATCTCTATGTTTCATGAAGGTTATTCTAAGCTAAATTAAATTTGCTGAAAAAAAGATGAAATGTAAAAATAGAGGCATTGCTGTTTCAAAATGGATATATTAACACTGGATATATTTTTTGCTTCTACTTAACAAGCCAAGATCTTTCTGCGAAATGACTTTGTTCGATGGGTTATTACTGTAAGGGGGTCACATTGCTTTTATTTTATCCGGGGAAAAATAATGCAACCAAGGACCCACATAAAAACCACTAAAGCACCAAAATAAAGACAACTGCATGTAACAAAATGACCATATTTTGACAATAACTATTACACAGTAATGTACATTATATAATATATAGTATATATAGCATAGTCAAATTCAGTGTATCAACAAAAAGGTTTTCTATAAATGGTACAAGTTCCGTTGCATTGAGCCGAAAGCTCATTATGCAAGGATACATATTTTCACAAATAGCAATAATTTTTCTATTATTTGGAACTTTGCAGGGCAAGAGTTTATTCACAGACATTACATACTCCAGCATAATTTTCTGCTTTTTAAGTACTGGTGGTATTTGAGTTTTCCATTCATTAGTCACCACACATCATGCTGGCCATGTAACATCACAGGAGTCTGACTGCATTAACCACAACTTCCTCCATCCATATGAACACAATGTGTCATGTAATATTAATGATGCTAAAAACATTTTAAAAATATTTCTAACTTATATACTCACTTCACTCACAAACAACACAGTGTTCTCTTGCCACAGGAAACTGACTTTACATAATAACCTTCATTTGTAACACTACATTTATTCATTTCTCTGATGCAAAGTAAATTACAGAGTTAAGCTACTTACACTTTTATGCAGTGGGGTAACTTTTTTAGTGGAGCAATTCAGGATAAGTAACTTGCTCAAGCATACCACAGCAGGGGGTTACATGCAAGCACAGGTTTGTCCTGTGGAAGGAAGCGGCTCTAACCACTATGCCACCTGCTGCCCATTTCATGCCACTGCGATAATGCGATGGCCCTTACTGATCACTGTTGTACCAGATGGACGTCTCAAGGCCATACGATGCGTCTGTAAAGTAATTTGACTGTCGCTGGGAATAATTTGACTTGCGCAGCTGCAAAATAAAGATATGTGGACAGTATGTTTACGTCCAGTGCAGGTCAGCGTTTCTTTACTCATTTTCCAGGCAGCCTCAGTTCTTCCAGGGTTAACCTCTTCAGACGGGGCACAGAACACACAGCTTTATTTCCCCCACACAGGCCACACACTTGCTGGAGCCAAACAAATACAGTAGGGAGGGCTTTATTCTCAAGGGTCTGCCAGCACTTCCTGTTTGTGACAAGTGCTTGGTTAGGTCAGCTGGCATGCCAGGCAGACGCCGGGGTGGGGGGGGGGGTGTTCGTGTGCATACGGAACACCCCCGACAAGCCTCTGTTGCCAGGCAACAGGTTTGAGTGAGGTGCAGCAGCTGGCATGGCCTTGTGAAGGCTCAAGGGGCGGGCGTGCTCCTTGAGTTACACCATACCTCCGCAATGGGAACTGGCCGCAGACCCCCAGACCCCAGAGGAGGTGGAGGGGGCAGGGCATTGCACGTTTTTCACACAACCCAGCAGGGGAAAACAAACGCGAATAAGACGCCTTCAACAGGCCGTCGGGCCCTGGGCAAGCAAAGGGCGGGGGGGGGTCTTGAGCTTGTTCTCCTCACCCTGCAATTAGGCCTCCATCTGCATCTGTGAATCCTGACTCTGGCAGAGAATGGATCCTCTCCGCTGCAGACCTGGATGTGAATCCAGTAAGCCTTGCATCCCAGAACAATAGCCCAGGCAGTCCCACCACCTCGCAGAGCCTGGAGACACATGGCAGGAAACCTTACACCTCTTTCGCCAAACACAATTCAGTATGACACCCATGCATCTGACACCTATGCGGAGGCACCAGGCTTACTTTCAAAAGACAAACAGCATAATTGCCCAGGCTTTCAGGCATTGGAAAGGACAATGTGAGGATAATGAAAGGCTGGTTTGGTCGTAGCATTAAAGAAACTTTGTAGAAAATCCAGAGCAACACATTGACAACCGAGATGACGTGCAGGCAGACAGATGTCTTTCTGTGATGATCAGAAAAGTCTGCGTTCCCAAACCTCAGAGAACCTGGCTTCTCAGAAAGACTGCGCCACTGAACAGCTTCTACACCAGATGAAAGAGCGTCAGCTCTGATACGAACATATCTGAGAGATTTCTAAGTCCCAAACCCTTTCAAGATGTCTTCATCACTTAAAGGGACTCAAGGAAGGGCATAAGTGAAGCTGTAATGGAAAACCAAAGGGTACATGATCTCTACAAAGCTGCAGGAAATGAAGGGTGGTCCTGAGCAACAATGAACGGACAGTGATGATGGTTTTCTATTCCTCAGTTGTGAGTCTTGCTTTGTGTTTCTGGAGCAGAAACCTCAGGCCAAAACATTTCGGGAAGTGGCAGAAGAGTGAACTGAACATTGATACCCGACACTGCTTGTTTCCAGATCTGTCTGAGTTGTTGCCACTTTGAATAAGATGCCTTGTGGAACTGCATGACACAGGTAACTGCTCAGCGGTCTTCTCACTTTGTTGCCTGCCTTTTTAAATTGATAAACATCCCAGGTCCCAAAATGGAAAGAGAAACATCCTTGAGAGCAGAGGCATTGTATGAATATCTTCTTGCTGCAGAAGAACAGAGGGCAGGGCAGTGGCAGCAGACAGCTGATGGAGCAGCTCACACTCTCAGCAGCCTCAAAGCATCTTTACACTCTCAGCACTGGACAGAGACAACAAAACACAGTAGCAGATTCTGGTAAGGAAATCATAAAGAGAACATCTTTTCACACCTCCGTTGAGCGAGAGAGAGGTTTATCAGTCCCACATGGCAAGGTTTACAGCTGGAATTGATACTGACAAACTGAGTAATGCAATACAAAGTCACATGAATTAACAAGAAAATAGTATAACTGGGATGTTTTCTTTAGTATAGCAGAACTGTAGTTCAGCAGGTAACACTCCTGGCTCACTATGTAGTGTGGGTGAGGGTGGGAATCCAGTTTAGGATGTGTGGAGTTTTCACCAGTCATCCAAAAATGTGTATCTTACATGAATTGGTGACTCTGAATTGTATTGTGTACATGTGAGTGCATGAATGTATGTGAGTGAAAGAGTGTGTGTGATAGTTCTCCAGTGGACCAGCATCTGGTTCAAGGTATGCACTTTCCCTCAAACCTTATGCCTACAAGATAGATTTTGAACCGCTGCAACACTCATTTTGCCAAATGGTTACTAAACGGTTACTGAATTTTTTTGAAAATGACATAAAATATTTTTTATGTAGTTTTAGTGTGGAACATCTCTAAAATATTTGTGACAACCAAAAGATATGTTGAAAACTCAAATATCTTGCATATATTGCCAGATAAAGTGAAGTGAAGCAAATACATTTTGCAATACTTGACACTGCAGCCTAATGCTGAGCAGCATTTGAACAGGCTGGAAATGAGGCATCAGGAGAACATTATAGTTGACTGTCTGCCCCTTTGGCTTCACTGAAACCACGGAGTCCCAGAGGGCAGCCTGTTTGACACCTCACAGAATTTCACACAAAATCTTACAACCAGCCAGCATCGACCATCCACATGGCTCCTATCATCAACAAAATACATACATACATATATATATGTGTGTGTGTGTGTGTGTGTGTGTGTATATATATATATGTATGTATATATATATATATATATATATATATATATATATATATATACACACACATATATATATACATACATATATATATACATACATACATATATACACACATATATATATATATATACACACACACACACACACACACACACACACACACACACACAGTCATCAGTAGTCTCCTATGACCCAGGGAAAAAAGGCTTCTGCATGTATTTCTATGATTTCCAGAGAGTTTTCTAAGCATCCAAACCTGGGCTGTTATTTAAAAGCACAGAAAGTCGTCTGGATTCGGATTTAGCACTGTAGCATATTTCAGCTTTGTGGCAGTTTAGGAGTCACAAAAATGTGCTTTGAGTGGACAAAAATTTATGTTATGTCTCCTTACAATGTTAGACATGTGAAAGGAAGGAGATTGAGATCATGAGAAACCTGTTTCTGTTTGTTACTTTAAATCAGTTGCAAATATTGAAATCTGAGCCACTTGTTATACTGACAAGCAGTGCCCTTGACACCAGAATTTAAAAGGGTAATTTCATTTGATTCCAGAGGGTGGTGTAATCCAACAAATGCAACAAAACAGTCCTTCAGCCTGGAAGTTCTGGGATTCAAAACCCAGGGTTCAACAAGGGTCTGATTCATCTCCACTGTGCAGCATCTCGACTTATCAGTGAGACACTGCTGTTGCTGAATGGGGTAGGATCCTAAATGTGGAACTACACATCTGTCTGCCATTCCCCCATTTTGGGAAGGAAACAAGTGGATATTTTCTGGGGTGTCTAATTGTTTTCTCAAGGTCGCAGGCACTGGGTACAAAAAGTGATGCAAAGTCCTCTGATACTTTCTTTACATGTGCAAGTTTTCAAGCCCAGCCCAGGCCAGCACAGCAAGCAAAGAGGACCCACACTGATTAACAGAACTCTTCCTGTCACTTGGCTAGGAGACCATCTTCAGGAGTTCATTCGTGTAACCTAACAAAAATGTGTGCTTGGCCTTAGGCGACATGGTATAGTGGAGCAAACCCAGACCTGCTGTACAGCCCCAGGGGGTCCCACAGGAGCTTGTAGACATAGAGAAACCAGCCTGCAATCTGTCCCATATCTGTCTGGCTGCTGTGTGATGCTGCTGATCTCTCCTATCAAGCACTTCAGCTTAACTACCTGGCTAAAGTGCAAAGCCATCCTGGGACTTGAACTGGCAATCTTCTGGTTATAGCCCCAGGTCCTCAACCATCACACTTCTACTTACAGAATGTAGCAGTATACTCAGTCATCCTTTGTGACCAACTTTAAGTCTCCAAACAGGGAGCAAAAATGTCATGCTATTTCATGGCGAATGTAATTAAACTGAGCTGATAATGAGAATGGGACTATAAAGGATGTGCCAACCTGGGCTGGAGCATAACTTCTAACCTCTCTGCCAGTGAGGAGCAGTCTTTGATGTATGTGGCTCTTTTCATCAACTTCCTTTTTTGGCTGCAGAAAAGCTGTTTGACGAACAAAGGTGGGAGGGTGGCTCACTTTCCTAATTTGTCCCTATTCTGGGAACAAAATGGTCACCGGGAAACAGATTTGTCAACTTTTCTGTCAAGTAAAGTGAGAAAAAAGAGAAGAGTTGTTTGATACTAATGTGGACAGCTGGAGATGGAAGGACAGGGTTGGACGAGTCGAGCCAGCAATGCCAACCTGGCAGAGGGTGTTTGATAGTCTGATGGCCGTCTGTCGGGGCCTCATGGATGTCAGAGCACCGCTGCGATAACCTCCCACCACCACCCCCCGTGTTTCGCTGCTCGTTACAGTTGAGAACGAAGGCGGGCAATTCCTGGCCGTGTAAACTGTCGGACCGGTGACATCCGACCACGGCCCTGTTTGCCTGTTAATGTGGGGTCTTTGGGAAATGCGAATGAGCACCTGATTTGGGGGCTCAGAATTTTACACCCGTATGGAAGGGGAAATGAGTGAGAATTGAGGAGACGGCACCGCTGCGGAGACCGTCTACTCCTCATTTCACACCGATGGAGGTGCCATGGCAAAGGAGTAACCCAGATTGGTAACCCACATTGACCGGCATTCAGTAGACATCTTTTTTACCCTGCTGAGTCTATAATGCAGGGAAAAGGCGACAGCATTCCATGAACATCAAAGCCTCAGTACTCCATTAAAAGATTAAAAAATATATGGAATGTGTTTTGGGAGGGTGGGGGCAGTCACTGGGGGGGGGCGAATGAAATGAGTGCAAAGGCAGCCTTGCCCATTACCTAGTCTGTCCTAATGATTTCCAAACAGACAGCCATCAATAAGGCAATCTGCATTTATTTTGTTATATATCGCCGCACCAAAGCACCAACGTGTTTTTTGATCTTGCTGCATTTTTAATTGTGCTCCATGCGAAGGTATAAACAGGCAGCCTTGGTCGACAGTTAATGGGATGCTGCCAGGATTGGGGGGTTGAGGAGTGGGGGGGTGGCTAGGGGTAACCGGGGGGGGGGGGGGTTAAACTCAGGGGGGTGATCTCAGGGGAAAACATGGTTGTAATTAAGAAAAGAACATAGGCACAAGGGACCAAAAACACATGAAAGGGGGAAATAATAAAATAAAAATCCTGCACTGCAGTCAATAGAGAAACACGAACGTCTGCAGGTTCTAATCACTGATGCAGGAATCTCAGATTTCTGATTCGATACCATGTATGCAAATACTGACAGTTATATGTCAGCAGATAGCATAGTGATTAGAACCTCTATCTTGTTGCTAGAAGGCCCAGATTCAAATTCACATTCTTGTGGTAGTATCAAAGTGGTCAGTCTGAGCTGATGCAGTAAAAATCATCCACGTGTACTGAATCATTGCAGTTTTATGTTGCATTGGAGGAAAAGAATCTGCAAGAATGAATAAGTTATAATAAGTAATTTATTGTCCTAAGGTAGGAGTACAGGGATTAGCAGGGTGACATTCTACTGTGCAGTAGTCAGGTTTTTCACCACATGACTCTGTAAAGGAAATGAATAAAAGCAAATTCAAGCCTCAAACACCCTGCTTATAGGGACACAATAAGGGCCATCTGGTTTGGGCAACACTCTTCAGTGTGATCACAAAATACTTTTAATAGCATGACATGTTCCAGACCGAGTCTGCCCATGGGCATACAAACACACAGACTTGTTCTAGTGAACAAAGTGGCCCTCATGAACATGTGTGGATCCTGTGCATCAGGCAGCGCAGGGGAGGAAGCCATAAAGGACCACAAGTGCAGGAAGGAAGCAATGAAAGGTACAGGTCTGGGCTGTATCAGGTCATGCCCCCCCCCCTGCCCCCCAACCCCAGCAGAGGGCCTCTTGGCAGCTCAGTGCCATGACAAACACTTGGTACACAACATCAGTCCAGCCCACACCACTCTATCCCAGTCCCAAACTGGCTAGTTTTACAGTGTGTCAGCCACAAACTGTCTCACTGCCCCATCATTTATTCTCATTCATACATTCATCTGACACATTTCACTTACAATGTTATGCTTGTACCCTAAGCAATTATGTACCAATGAATACAGCTGGACAATTTTTGCCATATGAGTTCAGGGTAAGTACCTACATAAAAGGTGAAACAGCAGGAGCAGGGTTCAAACATAGGTCCTTCAAGTGCAAGATGACAACTGTAGCCATTATGCCACCTGCTGCCCACTTCTTACCATGGAATGTTTACACTGTGGTATTGTGTCAAGTCTAAATACACACTTAATGCAAAGTAATTGTATCTGAAAAGTAATAAGACCAAAAGCAAAGCTGTCATAAGAGGCAGCATCGGTGACCTGTGGAAACCGTCCTGACCACTGAGTTATTTCACCTTCAACACGCTTTCTGAGCAATCTTTTCAACATCTAGACAGGCAGTGGGCAGTACAGAGGCCACAGTTTTTGACCCAAATGTCCCAGATTTGAATCCCACCTCCTGCTGTACAAGCAAAATATTTACTCTAAATTGATCAGTAAGATTGCCCTGCTAAATAGGTAAATCACCGGAAACAGATTAAGTGTAAGACCTGTATCTGCTAAATAAATAAATAATGAACAAGCAGCTGAGCTGAGCCCTTCTGAACAAGTCCTCTCCTTAACTAACAATTAGCAATAATATGCATGTGACTCAGGTACCTCCTGAAGCAGGTAGCTGGAAGTGGCACACAAGACAACCTTGACTGGGAATAAACTCACTAGATAAATGGCTGTAAGAGGCGGTGGAGCTTTGGTTGTGGTGACAATGTATGTCTGAACACATGTGCTGAGGAACAGATCCAGTTGTTCTACAGATACCAAGGAAATGGGTCACACAACAAAGTGGACCTACATCCAATATGTTGCAGATTCACACCCCAACAGGGAATTTGGGTCTTAAATATTTAATCTCAGACATATGCAGGTAAAAGCAACTGAAAAGTATGTAAATTGTTCTGGAAGTAATCAAATATTAATAAGGACAGGGATACAATGATCTGATGCTATTGACTGTGCCAGAATAGCAGGTAAACCAAGTGAAGGATGGTCTGAAATTCAACAAGCAACTGCACTACAAAAAGACAATTCCATACAGGGAGGAGTGTCACTGATGTCTCCACTGGACATTATGAGTGAATAGTTTGACGAAATTTATTGGAAATGAGTTGTGTTTTTCTCCACTTCTGCAGCAATTGCCAGTGATGTAGGACACTTTTCTGGTGCTTTGCTTCTACTATTCTGTCATTCATTTCCACACAGGTACTGCCCAGAATGTCCAGGTGGACTCATTCTTTTCACTCGTACTGTATTGTCATAAGAAACTCTTGATGTGGGACTGCAGAAAGGCACTGCAAAACCTCATACGTTTCTCTCCCCTCCATTCAGCGTTTAAACAGTATGTACTCTCCATAACGCCTCTAAAAACATTCATCCTTGCATCTGTCAATCAGGCTTTGGCAAGGGACACACAAAGGAGTGCATAGCCAAAGGAGTTCCTCTTTTGTGGAGCAATTCTGGAACTTTCATGCTTCTTATTTGTTGGGTCAAAGGTTAAATTGCTGCCCCCCCCATCCCCTGTCGCTCCGCTCTCCTTCCCCTGCGCTGTAAAGCCACCTTCAGAGGCTGGTATTTACATGGATTAGTCCCTTTTCAGGGTGCAGAAAGGAGCCCGTTTCCCGTCGCAGTGCTCAGCGGAGCCCGCTACACTGCCAGAGTAGCCACAATTATTCAGTGCTGCACAATGACGATAGTGTGGTAATCTGGAAAAAAGGAGTGAGGGTGGAAAGGGGGGGGGGCTGTGCTCTTGCCATGGCAAAGGCCTGAGCTTGTGCCACGGAGCTACAGGGGCAAAACCCCATCCGCTTCTCCAGCAAGCGCAAACAAAGCCAGCCCACTGTGAACTAGATGAAGATGTCAAAAGCTTTCTGGGGTGGGGGGGTGAGGTTGGAAACAGGGGGTTTAGGGGATAAACCAACAAAACAAATGAAAGGGCCCTTTCTTGCAATAGGAAAATCCTGCTAAGTCTACATTTCCACATCAGCTTTGCTTTCTCTTGACCTGCTCCCCCCCCCACACCACCACCGCAAGCCCCCCACCCCCCTTTCTGCTCAATAAAATGATCAAGAACAAATAGGCATAGTCTTCCAGCTCAAGTAACCTGGCTCTGCAAACAAAACTCACTGCCTAATCCAGGCGGGGGGGGGGGGGGGGTTGGGGGGGGGGGGCACGGGGTTTAAGGGG
>UFQX01000056.1:656330-727236 GCA_900497675.1 Arapaima gigas
GGGGGGGGGGGGGGGGGCGTTCAGGGTGGGGAGCACAGAGTTAATAGGGGGAGGGGGGACAAGTTGTAATTACAAAGCAAACAACCTGCCATTGCTGAACTATGTTTTGAAAAAAAAAAAACTTTTGACAGAGACACAGAACTGTTGTTGTAAAATCAGAGTAAAGAGTTGTACCTGGAGGTTTTGGGGGGTGTTTTGGATGCTCAATGTGAACTGTGTTTCATGTCAGCATTGATCTTCTGCTTTATTAACAGTGACCTCAATAAACATTCACGTGGCAACGAATGATAGCGGATGTTAGGGTGGCGAAGCAGTTGGAGCTGTTGCCTTACACCTGGAGGAGAGTTTGAATCCCTGCTCCTGCATAAGTCCCTTTCACCAAGGTATTTATCCTGAATTATACCAGCTATATAAATGAGCGAATCATGGTAAAATACTTGTACAGTCTTCTGGGAAATTGAAAGGGTATAAGCTTGCAGTAATAGTGTTCATTAAACTAATCAAAAAGCCTTTAACAAAAGCTTTGAATTGTCTATGTAACTTTATGGCAAAGTGGAAAACATCAAATTGGTATCATAACTGTGATCCGGTCAACAGCATCTGGTCACTTTTTTGGAAGTTCTTACATAGGGTGATATTATCACCCCTGCCAAATATTGCAGTTTGCTGCCTTTGTGCTGATTCTGTCTCTTTGCTATTTCTATTTTTAATTAATGCAAAATAATAACAGTTCTAAGTAGAATAGCATACAAACCCATCCTTGTCAGCTGCTTTGGACAAAAGTGTCAGCTTGATAATAGTTCACAGCTAAAATAATTGGGAATGTTGGAGCTGTTGACTATTAACTTTTGTTCAGATTCTGTATTTCAATTCAAACACACAAAAACACTCTTACACACATGTAATCCACTACCCTTGCACACACCTATGCTTTTGGAAACCAGCTCACACTTCACTGTAATATGAAACATGGTAGCTGAGAAGGAGTTTAGTCAGTTTCAGTTTTTGAAACATTAAAATGGAGTAAATTTTCACTGCCCTTTACATTTTTGAAATATTCTTAATCTATGGACCCTAATTTTTATAGTTTACTATCATAAGTGTTACATTTTTCCTTGAAAAAGATTCTCAGAAATGGCCCCTGAAGGTATTTTTGCTATTTTTAAGTAAGTGCCTTCCTCAAGGGTACAACAGCAGGAGTTGGGCTTCAAACTTAGGTCCTTTGACTACAAGCAAGGACTATTAACTGTTACATATGGCTATTACCTATTCTGCACACCAAATCACTGTAACCCTGACCCTCCAAGACCTTCTTGGGTCACCACTCCCAAGAGCCATTGGCATCTCTAAGGGAGTGAGGTGGCCCTTCAGTGCAGGCCACACAGGGACATGAGGAGGCAGAACTGAGCGGCCTCACCGGGAGCTGTCCTCATCTTGCTACTCCTTAAACAGAACCAGCCAATCTGTCTAAACTCATCCTTCAGTTCATCACCAATGGGTCTTGGCAGGCATAACAGCAGCCACAGGGGAACACTTTATTCTGTTATAACATACTCTCTGTGAGAGCTTTTTGAGGGTGACTTCTTTTTGGTACATGAGTATGAAATGCGGAACGAAACCACTGCTTTATGACAACTGTCGGTTTTTGTTCGGTTCCCTCGATGTGATTCCTTCCAGCTACAGTGTTGTCCTCCACATCACCCGTGCTGAAGCAGGAAACATTTAAAGCCAAGGCTCGGAGCCTCTTTGAGGGCCCGGGATAAAGGGTTCCAACGTAGAGTCACAGTCAATTCACATGTAAATGTGGAGTCCTTTACACTGACTCTGATTAACTCCCTCTGAGTTAATAGTTTCCCTGTTAACAAAGATTTATATCCCCTTTCACTCTACCAGCACGTTCAGGAGGAGAAAGGATGAACAAATGGGGTGGGGCAGGGAGAGGGGGGCTTGCAGTGAACCTTACAGTAAAGCCTGCTCAGGATATAATACAATCTCCATCTTCAAGAGCTAATCCTTGGAGCAGATGTTGAACAAGACTACTGCTGTTACAAGTGAGCTGAAGAGATGGAGTGAGAAAAAGAATGCGGGAAGTGGAAAGTAGAAGAGGAATGGAAAGTCTTCGCTTTGTTTCCTTTTTTCAATCATATAGCATGTTTCCAGGGGAGAAGCAGAAATAAATAACTCAGCCCCAGCATTGTGCTACCAAAAGACGTTTTGGCACAATCGGACAAATTACATCAAAATCCAGATCTCTAATGAGACATAATCCAACTGCATCATCCTAGGGTCGAGCTTCACATGGCAACATATCCCAGCAGCCCACATTATGTCAAATGATTCCTCTGCAAAACTGTGAAGCCAGTCTCAGTTTATTGCAGTACCTTTAGTCTCTGGTGTGCTAATGGACGTCGCTTCCACATGCCTGTTGTTGACAAGCGTGCCAGCAGTCCTAGATGCACATCAGCTACTGCAGACGTCTGAAAGAATCGGCTCCATTAACTCATTGTCTGCCTCAGATCCTCATACTCAGCACATGTTGCTTTTATGCAGCTGTGCTAAGTTAGAGCTCAGCGGCTGGTGGAGAAGGTGCAACAACAATTACCTGAGAAATATCGAGATGGGGGTTGGCAAACCCCAAGAAGCACAAATCTTCATGTGTTGCATGTTAGACCTTGCAAATCCTGAAAATGAGCGGGCAAGCAGGAGTTGGCAAACAGGAAACATGGCGAAAAAAGGGCTGCATTAAAAATAGCCCTCCTCACCCCCACCACACCCAAACAACCCCAGGAGTCACAGCCACTGTCACTTTGTGGGTAAGTCTGGCCTTCTAGGCCTTTGAAGAATGACAATGGGGCAGCTGACTGTAAGGCAATACAGTAAACAGGCAAATTCCTTGTTGCAGAGCTCTGAGCCATCATTGACACGAAGAACAACTCTCTCAAGCCTGTTTCAAAACAAACAGCCAAGCAGGGAACCCAAGACCTGGTCCTTTATTAGCCCAAGCTGGGTAGGGCTGCATTTGGCTGGCTGAGAACCACAAAACAGTAATAGAACCCCAGTATAACCAATGTAAAACAACACAGATGGAGTTACCTTTTTAGTACAAGTTAACAAGATTTGTGCCAAGTCTGAAGTTGCTCCTAGTGCTCCAGACGTTCACCGTGACCAAAGTGCTCTCAAGTACCTTTTGCATAAACCCCAGAATGCTGCTGAGCTGCGGCCCAAAAAAACAAAAACAGCTTCAGATAAGTATGGAAGCTGTTCACAACTTGCAGTTGGCAGAGGCTTGTCTGAACTGCTGCCTGGGTGTCAGTTCCATTTCTGTTCACTGCTGGACTGCCATTCTCAGTCAGCCTAAAGAGACCCACACTGCAGAGGTCTCGTATAAATTTTAAAGGCTGCCAAATCATTTGTTAAACCTTATGGTAAGAAAAATACAAATACCCAAAATTATAATGTCTGCCAAGAGGATCAAAGTTCAATACTTTGCTGTTGTGGAAAAAGTATCTCAGTTCCTATCGCCCAGTAACCTGGACATTATGAATTATAATGTCTGTAGGGCTTTGTCAAACTTGACGTTAATATGACAGAAAATCAATACAGAAAACCACAGTTTGCAAACAATTCTAGCTGCTTTTATTTACAGTCAGATAGAACTTGTAACCCCCCGCACATTTCCAAGTTCAATCTAAGGTGAATGGCTTACCTTGGCCAAAGGGTAAATTGGCCAACCAGGCCCTCACGGTGTAAGAGTTCAGCTCTCAGAATCTCTTGGGCAAAACCACTTAGTCTCATCAAGAACTTCAGTGCTGAAGAGGCTTCAGTGACACTTTTCCCTAGACAGACAAATCGCTGCAGTTCTTCACTTAATTTGATGAATTAAACCATCCAGTTTGCATTTATGCATTTTGCAGCAATTTTTCTCTGTAGTGATACGGAACTCAGAGTAAAGAAAAGGTTAGTGAAGACAACAGAGGCTTGTCTGATACAGGATTAGTAAAGTAGCTTCTTTGTCTGATACCCCATATTGCTCAACTATCAACTATGCCTTTGTTTTTCTATTATTTCTCTGTTTTTTTTTTTTTTTGCTCATTACTCCCACATCCTAGGCTGGTACAATGCAAGAGTAAACAAAAAAGATAGGACACACATTCAAGTGTAACTTACCATTTGCAAGCATAGAAAATATTAATTATTAATGATTAATAAAATTATTTCACCAAAATTTTGCCCTAAAGTAATTGCAAATTACTGGTGTGTTTGAAGAACCAACCAGAATTATCTATCCAGGCTTTATTTTACAGTGCGGGCAATTTAATACTTTTATTCTCACACAGATTGATACAGAAGCGGAACTTTTGTGTGCTTCCTAAAGTGACAAACACATCCTTTGCAGGGTTCACATCACTTACATCATGTCAGTCATTAAAAATGGAATGCTTTGGTATACAGCAGGCATCCAAATCTAGATGTAAATTATTGCATAAGAAGCAATATAAAACCTGGCATTATTTACTAAAGGGCAACATTCTCTTTGTTAAGCTGATTTCCCTTTCCAAGACAAATTACAAAACGGGGTTATTACAAATAAATATCAAATATTGATCAAGGGTATTACAGTAAGAGTTTGTATTTGAAAACCAGATTGAACTCCGTTCCTCGCCAATTATCAAACAGTGTGTTACTGTATTCTTGGAAACTGAAAATACAGAAATAAAAATAATAATTTTCATAAAAAAAGATTCTCTCTTAAGGGTACCTCTGCCCCATTTTAATATAAAAATAGACTCTGGACTTCAATAGGTATCACCCATGTTATTTAAATATTCTACCACAACCAGATTCACTACATCATTTCCCCATTATTAGTGGTAATCTCTTGTCAATTATTCAGTTTTTAAGAGAACCCATTGGCATTGGCGATCACATTCCTTTGTTTCAAAGCTGCTTCTCTCGACATGTTTCTGTTCACCAAGAAACTCTTTGTGCTGTTTGATATGCAGCAGACAGAGGATCAATCCACCCTAACTACTCCCTCACTTCTCGTTTTGATGTCTCCACGCGTTTCCATCTTGTTTTGCCCTCCATGTTCTAATCGGCTAATAGAGCGACCGGGGCCTTGCCTCATGCTAATCTACCATTTGTTTCCTTTAACTGGCTTCCAGCAGCTGACCGAGTTCTCTGCCGTGGGCCTTTGTTCTCTGTAACTTCCGTCCCAACTTCTCCACTCCTCTTTATCTCCAATTTATCACAATTTTCTGCATTTTTTCTCATTTCTTATGATTGCCTTGGACTGCCAGCTGCATCTGTTCTGCCAGCGCCTGATCTTGATCTCCCTCTCCTCCAGTTCCCCAGGGTTCAGATGGACTGTCTGGCCACATAAAAAACTGGTTCTTCTCTCTTTTTCACCTTTCATTGTCTCCTATTAGTTACAACTCTTCAAATACCACTTTGTCTTCATCTGCCCCTCGCGCTACATGATTCTTTGATGCCCACATTTTACTGAACTTTTCCTTATAATAAACCATGTGATTGTCTTTCCAGAACTCTGTAATTTCTCCCCTTTGTATATAGTCTGCCATAGCTTGTTTTAGCTGTAAAACTTTAACAAAGACATGTTATGAATTTAAATTACAATGTAGTTCATGAAAAAAAAAATTTTTTGCATTTTAGTTAGGTACTGAATTTATAACTTTAGTTATTTAATGGACTGGGGAATAATTCAGTTGTAATGTCCAGTAGATTATTGGAATTGTTTGATATCAAAGTGCTTGACATCTCGCCTAAGAAGTTATTGCTTCAAATAAAAATGAAAATATCTGATTCTTATGATGATTAATGGTTCCTGGTTAGACTCATTTTATTTGACGCGATTTCTAGCAAAAAGTGAGCCATATTCAGAAGCTTATGAAAACATGTAGCATTTTTTTTCCACACAGTGGACTTATTATTCAGCACAGTGGCATTTTTGCCTGGTTATGTGGCAACTTTGCTTCCACAACAGGTATTTCGCTCACTGACTACTTTGTATTTTACCTGGCAAAGCAGGCTGACATGCTTCTTCTATAATAAACCAACTGCTGCACATACTTCCTACTACCATCACACTGATAATCTCATAACCTCTAAGGCAAATCTAAAGTCACAGCTGAAATAACAAATTCAACACATATTATTGTTAATTCTTTTAGCTCATGAGTTTCTTTAAGGCAACATCCTGTTAAGCGATGTGTAATTACTTAATCATTGAAACAGCAAGGTAATTTTTACTGCAGCAAATCAAAACAACCTGATTTAGAACACTGCAGCAGAAGTGTGGATTAAAAAAAATCAGAAAGCCATATTTCTCCATCCATGGTGGACCAAGCCTCATGCTCTATGCTTCTTGGATACACCGGAGGTCTGGAGTTGACAAGCAGCTATTGATAATGAATCAATGAATGAAAATACTGCATAGCATTAAAAGAAAGACTAGAAATATTTCATTTTGTTACCAATGTGTTTGTTAAATGTAGTCTTGCTGTTGTTGTAAAATACAATGGTATTTTAGGTGACATATTTTTCCACCCACGGGCCAGTTATTTTTTCCCTTAAAAAGGTATTTGTCTAATAAGGTGATTTTACAAAGCAAAATAACTCAGTTGTGTGAGGAATAACTGTACAGTATAAGTCAATTTTCATTCTTTGCCAGTAACTGAAACATAGGGCTTGAGACAGGACACCCTCACAAACCATCATACATACGTACACTGCAGGCCATATAGAGCCACCAGCTTGTCTGAAACAGGTATCTTTGGACTATTATGAGAAACTGGACCACTCTCAGAAAACACGCATAAATACAGGAGAACATGCAAACTCAGCACAGACTGTATCAGGTTGAGCTATCAGAAGTGCCTGCTGTAGTGCCATGCTGTCCTTTGTAAGTATATATTTCTTACAGGCATTTCATACAACATTTTCACTACAGTATTATGACTTTTGCCTTTGTGTACTGGCTAATATAATTTTTCCCTCAGAGAGATCAATCAAAATTTCATTTTTTCCCAAGTTCCAGTGCGTACCACTCAACTTTGTAGAAAAAACTGAACTCACAGTGGCCCAAAATGGTGTTATTAGCAGCAGAGGTTCTTCAGAAACAACCGTTGGACTAGAAACTCAAACCCTCTGCAGGTTCCCTTCAAACACACTATTTTAGGGGGCTCCCCAATCACTAGAGATGCTATTTGAGGTGTTGGTTTAACTTATTTAATGATAGCTGCAGGACACATGGTGACACAGACCCCAAATGGCTGCTTGATCTGAGTGTGATGCAGATCTTTGATTTAGAACATGCCCTGTTGAGCATTCAGTTGTACTTCACTGCATTCTTCATCCCAGGGGAGGTCACTTTGTTTTCCAATCTTTGATCCATCAGCACACAGAAGACAAACATGTCTCTGGTCTCCTCATTTGACATATGGTACTTTGGCATGTTGCTTTGTATGCTGTCACACTACTCTTCTTGTAAGTCACATTGGCATTGAGGGGTCCTTTTCCCATAAGACATGGGTTCTTGGTATATAGGTTTAGAAACGTAACCTGGTTGTGATCAGCATGCAGGGACTTTTGCATAACTGGTGACCCTTGTGAGTGGAGAGTACTGTGGTAAAAACAAATTCCATGCCCCATTTGATTTGCTTTAGTCTCCAGCCACCCACTTAATTTTCACACAGTGTCTACTTGAGAGGACAGAACTCCACGATTCATCGTCAGCACAAACTCAAAACGTGTTTGAAGTTGGCTACAATGAGCTTGGCTTGACTTTCTGTGTTCCAGGCCCTATGCTGAAAGTCCAGATTCACCAGGGACACCAGATGACTCCCTGAGACAGCCGACTGAAGCAAACACTGAGATTAATACTGTTCACCCCAGGGACAGTGGTCTGCACACTGCTGCTCCTAAATGTTCTTCAGAAACAGCTTTAAAATGGGACCTATTTAGGGGCCAAAAATATCAAAAACGTGTATCCTTTGTTCAAGTTGACTTCCAAACTGATCCTTTTGGAAATCAACAAATCATCAAGAAATAACATGCTGGTGGCAGACCAGTTTAAAAAGTCCTCTTATGTCTAATAAATAGAACCAGTTCAAGATCTGAATGGTCTCCTTAAAATAAATGCCTATATTTAAGGTTATAGTTATACACTGTGGTCATGCAGTCCTCTTGTAATTTATTGTCAGCAAGTA
The DNA here is from genome assembly GCA_900497675.1 of Arapaima gigas. NCBI lineage: Eukaryota > Metazoa > Chordata > Actinopteri > Osteoglossiformes > Osteoglossidae > Arapaima > Arapaima gigas. The sequence goes on from UFQX01000056.1 coordinate 664,559, forward strand.
ACTATGGAAAAACATGTCTGCTTTGAGAGAGTTTAATTTCTGCTTACGTACATTTGCGCATCATTCATAGCCTGAAATATTTATTATGAAATTAAGTCAATGTTGAGGGAAAACACAGATGGTGTCTGGATACCAAAGCAGAAAGTAGGAAACAATCATTATTATTATTATTATTAGAAAGCCATGCAGGAGACGCTGGTTATGCAGCTTTGAGTCCAGCACACCTTAATGACTTCAAAACTGCTCTTCTTCAAAAGGTGTATCAAGTGCCTTTGCCAATTATGGTAAGGATGATGATGTCGTTCAAGCAGGTTGCAGGATATGCCCTGTGGGGCAGGAGGATTTTGTCTGTCAGTGGTTGGAACGTGGCTGAGACCCCATGAAGTCCAATAGTGGGGGTAACAAACTGGGGGTCTCCAATTAAGGGAGAGGTTGGAGTGGCACCCTGGGGCGGAAGGGTAGGTTCACTGATACTCCGCACACCAGGACTGGACATCACTGCAGATACCGGGCCAGTAAAATCTGGCCTGCAAACTGCTCAGGGTTTGTCTTGGCTGAGAAGGCTGGCCAAAGGATGGCTATGAGCAGGTTTTCGCAGCATAGCCAGTTGGCCGTACTCTTTGGGAGGGCTGTTATGAAGTGGTCCAGGGTGAATAGCTCAACGTCCTGGTGGAAGTCTTCGGTCTAGGGGAGAAGCCAGCAGGTACCGGCATTGACCAGTTGTTACGCAAAGGGCTTCCCAGCATCCTGGTAGCAGAGATTTCTCAGCTTCTTATGATGTCAAGTCCACTCATTCCAAAAGGGTGGATCACACAACTTTGTAATCAATGGCAGTCTTGGTGGACAGGGGGTTAAAGGCCACCAGAGCATCACCTGTGAGTAGCAGGATCACACGGAAGACCCATGTCTCCTCAAGAAAGGTTTCATGGTTGTTTCCAGGTTTCATCTTCGGGAGCTGTACCGGACCCCCACCAGCCTAACCTTGTGGTTTTGCAAGATCTGCCAACACCCTCTGCATGGTGAGTTGCTGGCTATTGAGCAGCCAGAATTTCTCACATAGTTAAGCACTGAAACCCCAGAAAGCAGCAGCCATGTATATATGCAAATATCACATACTGTGCATAACATATATTGTACAACAAATCACATATCACTCTTGTACAGTTTATTTACAGTTTCATAATGAGTCCACCTGTACATGACCCCATACAGTGTCGACTCTTAACCTGTTTCATTCATTAATCTTCAACTCCTGTGGCCTTTGGAAGGTCACGGCACAAGAGCACAGGAACAGTACTTACCCTGCCTACAGTCGGGTGCGGTAAATCACAATCGCTCTATTTACATGAGTAGGTTGCTGACCGGCTGGAGTGCCTCTCCACAGCCTGTTTTTACATTTGTTTATTTGTCTGGTTATTTGTACAAAACAAGAAAATGAGGAATACAGCACAATGTGCTGGGGAGATCAAAAAACCAACAGGCTTGTAGAAGCATCTCCCCGAACGCAAAAGGAGTTAATAACCGTGTTTCCTCTACACAAAATGTTTCTTTATTAAGATTTGTGACTGAGGTCAAACACAATTTTGTATTAAGAGTTTTGTGCTCGCAGAAATCCCACCCGCGGGGATCTTTATTTATATACTGTGTTTGCCGAGAGGTGAGGAGGGTTAACAGCTACTGCGACCCCCTCCTCCCACCAAGTGCGTCCTCGCCCCCAGTCGCTCCCGTGTTGCGGTAGGACTCGCGCGCACGGGAGCGCGGGAGAGGGTTGGGGGGTCAGTTTCCTTCAGGTTTCTGCCGACGAGCGGACTGCATTGGAAGCAGTGAGCCGTTCCCAGGAACGGCTAGGTCTTTGCGCCCGACTTCCACTGGATAATACAACTTTGTTTGTTTGTTTGCGGACACAAACTTCTCAGTCGCACATATTGGTGACGCGCGCGACGACGTCAGCACGAGACCGGAGGAGAACCCGGGCGTTGACCACGCCGCTGCGCGCGCTCGACTCCTGATAAGTCACATTAAAGGCGTGTTCATATTTTATTTCTGATCGTTTGATGTCCAGTAAAGCGCTGTCTGCGTACTGGTGATGAGGGGGCAGCGCGCGTCGCCCATGTCCGGAAACAAGTTTTTATAAAAAGGGATTTAAAAGCACGAGAACTCCAGACACGGTGCCGACCAGAACACACAGGTAAGGCGTCGATTATCCACGTGTTCCATTTACAGCTTTATTTTTTTATTTAGTGATTGATTCATTGATTGATTGAGCTTGCTGATTGATTTCTGATAATACCCCGCACGCGCCTGCAGAAAGCCCCCCCCCGCCACCATGTTTAATGTATAAACCCCGCAAGATCCCCGTCATAAGATGGAAACCATAAATATGCATGTATTCAATTACCGGGGATTCTATTTGCATGAGGTTTTAGGAGCTTATTACGTGTCTTTATATTTGAGTTGTGAAACCTTAGACAGAAGTGCAATTATTATTATTATTATTGTTGTTGTTGTTGTTGTTGTTGTGATTTTGCACTGGCGCTCACTTTTGACTTTCCTCTACATTTGGTGCCGATTTGAGGCTTACGAGTCCCGCCGGGACCTGTGACTTCGCTACTCACTCCATTTACACCTCCTGTAAGTACGCTAGTCCAGGGCCCACTCCGACCCTCGGACCCATTCCGTGTCAATTCCACCCCCACTGTCCTTTACATGTGTAGATTGTGGGAAGAGTTTTTTGCACCATTTTGGTCTAAAGATTCAGTGGACTTGTGTGAAGAGCATTCACTGCACATTTTGTGCAAATACTGTGCAAAGATCACATATTCTGCCATCAGTTGTGTGTTTGGGCCATTTTAGTGGCAGCACTGAAGCACTAGTGTTTCTTTGCTGCACAGATCACTGAGGCACTGGGACAAGCCTGTCTTTCCTCTCAATGGGAGACATGTCAGCGGTGTCCTAATTGGAGCAAACTTCAATATCCAGCTATGATAATGATACAAAGCACATGTCAAAACCCATTAGCTCATATTAATTTTGAAGGCCCAAAGTGGCTTCTACCAACTTCCCCGCATTCTCGAGTGCTCTCTACAATAAAGGCGGGACTAGTGATTAACAGCCAGTCCATGGTCTCTCCATTCTTAGTAATGGAAATGTTTTTATTGTGTTTCTGCTCTTCTGCAGGTGATCCGATTTTGAAGGTAAGAACATTGCACGTTGCAAGTTAAAGTAAAAGAGTAAATAAGTTGTTAATAGATTCCATTACCAAATGCTGTAGTCTGGCAGAACTAAAGCAAGTCTGTAAATTGGACACGAGTCACGTCCCTGATGCAGGAGAAACTTCTTCACTTGTGCCCTGCTCCTCAACAGCTTTTTTAATTTCTAATTTCTCCTAGAAGAACACTGCAGTTGTATGTACAGTGCTTTTTAGTGTTTATAGGTAGTGAGGTTATGCACTGGAATGGTCTAGCTCAAGTTTCCCTTGCTGATCAGGATAATGGTGCTTTCAGAGTCCAGAGGTGGGGCCGCTGGACTGTTTTTAAAAGGTTTGTCTCTGTCGCATCAGAAACCTCATCTGGGCTTCTTCTTGAGCTGCACGGTGCTGCATCTCTCTGCTGCTTTGAGATGATTCCTCCCTTTCCACAGCCCTCCCCTAGGACTGGACCAGCACTGACCTGTCAGCGGTTTTTGGCCTCGCCTGCCACAGAGCCAGATTTATAAACCTGCTCCTGTGACCTTTCCACTGTGCCATGTGTGAACATCATAGCCTGACTAGTTATAAGTTGCAAATTCCACAGAACTTGCTCTTTTCCTCTTATTAGTGTGACAAATGGCTACTTTAATTGAACTGCAGATCCTGAGAACTATCATAATCTATATTATTATTAGCATATAAGAAAACATATTAAAATTAAGAGGACCTCATAGTCAGTAAACAGTTCAATTGCTAAACTACAACATGTTTAATAGAATTTTACTTGTCATAAACATGTTTTAAATGAAGGCTAAATCTAATGGCTTCATGTGTGTAAAGCTTCCCTTCAGGCAACATCCTGGTTAATAAAGTTGAGCCAGATTTCCTCAGCACCTCACCTGTACACAGCAGCTGGGAAGCAGGAACTAGTGGGCTTCCTCTGTCATGATACATTCCAAGAAGAGTTCATTGAAACGCTCAAATTCTGGTAAAAAAGAAATCCTTTAGAAAGAGAACAAACACAGACGGAGGACACAGTTTCAGTAGTATGGTACAAACGAGAATTGGTTTTGTCTGAGTGTTTAAGCCTCTGTTACACCTAATTTGTTCACCACTCAGATGCGGTTTTTATCTGTTGCCCTAGTGGTCCATCATACTGTAATCCTCTGCACTACATGGTTGTGTTTTTACTCTTGAGTGTTACTCTTATCAGTTAAAAGTATTGGTAATAGAATAAACTAAAGTTCACTACATTTATTTTTACTTGCACATTGCAATAACTGTGTGTTATTGGGAGCAACAGTGTATAAAATATAAAATAACTGATCCTTTTAAAATAATGGTAAAAGAATTAATTGATTTCGAAAGAATAGACATACATGTCATTAAAAAATTCTGAATTTGTTTCTTTGCATAATGTCTTCAGTCAGCAATTTGACAAGAAGCTGCTCAACAATAAACATTGTGTTGCAATGGATTACTGGAGTGTGTGTTTTGGTGTAAAGAATCAGTACTTACCTCTGGCACATTTTTCTCACTTCACTTAGTGGATGTGCAGTGTTTTCTCTTAAGGTTAATGTTTGTTATGTTGTCTATAAAGCAGACTAATACACTATTTAAAAGTATTGCAGTATTTTATATGTTTAGGCTTCATTAAGTATATGAGAAAGAGAGAGAGAGAGTGTGTGTGTGTGTGTGTGTGTGTGTTTGGACGGGGTGTTGAATGTACGTGTGTTTTTGTACATGTTTAGAGACAAGGATGTGTATGTGATGGTTTGATGTTGTAACTTGTGCTTCACACTGACAGTACGGGTCTCCCCTTAAATCAGCAGAAACATTTCAAATCGCGTTAAATGAAAGGAAACAAGACTGCGTTTTTACAAAACGTTTATCTGGGATAAAAAGCAGTTTTGTGCTTTTGTGGCATGTTTTTATTTTATTTTATAAATAAATACTTAGTCAGAGGCCAGTTGTAAGTGTAACCCGAGTTATGACCCTTCAACCAGATGGGATCTGAGAGCCAATTAAGGGGACGTTAAATATGTGGCAGATAAAACCCCACGTGCTTTACTTCAATGGCCACTTTATTTTAAAAAGGGGAAATAACCTATTTACGCAGCGTACGTTCATGTCATGGCTGCAAAAAGAATATAGCAGTCCAAGGATAAGATGTATTTTGAGAATTTGAAAATTTAACCGGATAACATTTTTTCCCCCGATTTTTTTCACTAAAATGTAAATAGAACTCAAAGCAGAAAACGAATCACGCTGAGAGACAGTAAAACTAATTTATTACCTCTAATATTAATTTTTAGTTTATTATTCCTGCAAAAGTGTTTCATCACGATGGAAAATCAAGGGTTCGCGTCACTGATGGAAATTAACGCATTCATAAGGGAGCGCTGCTCTTATTCCTGCACATAAATACCATTCATACCATGGTAACACTCTGTTTTACAATGGCTGCATTCAGGTGGACGTTTACACGCCCGATATGAATAAAAGGTCTGCGGCTACAGTATCTGCAGGTTTAGATATATTGATGAACGTCAGATTGTGTGACCACATTGCTGGTATTTTACCACATTACTGTTTTTACAGTTCGGGGAAAATTTCCATCCCTGTAAAATCAATTGCCGCGTTAAATATAACGGTAAATTAAAGCAATCTCTGCAGCAGGTTTAAAACGCAATAAATGCACATACATACTCTATCCACGTGTTCCGTCTCCAAACCACACTTTCTGGCTATTTGGCACGAATATGGAAAACGCATTTTATTAAACAGATCTATTACACCTCAGAACTATTACACGTTTGTTTTTTGTGGATTTAAGTGGTTTGTGTTTTTTGTCTTTTTTTTAGATGTGGGTCGTATATGATTTACATGAATAATGGAAAATATTTTACAGCTAAAATGCAAACTCGGACCATAATTTTAATCAATTCCAAGTCTGTTTTTATGCACAGTGTAGTTAAATCAGTCACACAAAATAGGCAATGAGCTCCTGTGGAAAACAGGCCATGAGGTTTAATATGGACCTGGAAAAAACTGTGCTCTACACCGAAACGACGTACAGCGGGACCAATTTTCCCATAAGATATAATAGAAAATGTCATTAATGTGGACCAGCCACCGTTAACTGTACCTGGTATGGCGTTAAGGGTCTATGAACTGGAAACTATAAATATTTAAAGCAAAATGCCACAGTTATTTTTTTTTTTTTTAAGTGTAAACTATATTTTGGATACATCATGAATACAGTGTTGGCACAGTGAATCACAGGCAGCAGCACATAAGAATTACACTGTAAAAGATATGCGCAGTTGCAGTATTTTGTTAAAAAATTCCTTTATATTCATAAAACACAGTACATAGAAATATAAAAAGGGTTAAAGCGTCTTATCACATATTGTAGCAAATGGAAAGAACTGTATCTGTGGGACCCTCATCCCTACATAAGTAACCATAACCTGGAACAATAATAAAAATTATATTATTTAATGTACTTTAAAAAAATAACATATAAAATAGCCTTTTCCTGTTTTTCCTCAAGAATTTCACAAATCTAGTGTAGTTAGAAGTTTATTGTAATTCTACCGAGAAGGAATTAAGCTTTTATAATAAATGGTGGGAATTGAGGATTTCTTTGTTTTGAACTCAGTGACGTGACAAAGATGCCGTTTGATCCAACGCGGAAACAGCTCAGTTTTGATGAAACTGTTTAATTATAAGATGTCAATCAGTAGTGTGCGCGCGTGTGCGCGCGTGTGCGTGCGTGTGTGCGCGCGCGCGCGCGTGCGTGCGGCAGATACACTGAAGTTAAGTAGAGACCATGATGATTAGATGTGTACAAAATACTGAAGTCAAATTAATAAATTATGCATATCACAGCCTTGTTATTCCAATGCCTTTTTCATATTTATGGTGTATGATACGTCTCTTAATTAAAATTAACCCACAATAATCTGACGCAGGTAATGAAATATGGCTTTTTGTCACGCATCTTATGCATAAAACTTATTAAATTGTGTAGGTCAGGTAAGAGCGTTTGTATGTATTACATTACAGTTTAATTGACCTCTTGCTATTCAGCGGTTAGCAGGAGCAAACACAAGGAAACTGAAATTCTGATAATATCTATATCCACAGAAATGTAGTAGCAGTTGAAAATCAAAATTTTAGCGAATAAAATAAATTATATAATTTAAACCAGATTATTGAATGGACTAGGTTGTGACATTTGCAATATTAGCATTGTCAGTTACATTTTGCATCTTTTGACAAAGCAGTTTGCAATGTTTCTTCTAGTGGAACATAGACAACATGAATTCTGATTTACCTCGTTGAAATATATAGCATTAAAAATTAATGTTTGTCTTAAACGACCAACGAGCACGATGCAAATCACAGAAAGAAGGTTAAAAATAACCATGAACATGCTGGAGAAAAATGTGCCATGTTACACTCAGTAGGTGCTAATTATACGGATTGATGTCAAGTATCGAGTATCCAGTATCTGAGTACCGCCTCACGGGGGTTGAGTCGCGGCTCGTTCTGCATTAGTTCACCTGTCACGTCAATTTATAAAATACACTAGTAGCTACAGTGTAATATCCTGTAGGTATATTTCAATAGAGCCAATTAAAATATTTAACAACATTTACAAACATGCACGTGATCAGTTTTTTTCTCGTCTTTATCAAATTTATCAACTGAATCTAACGAACATTCGCAATCTTATTAAACGGATTGTTTATACTAAAAACTGTTAAAATAAATTACTGTACATTTTACTGAGAAAATTTTAAATGCGTGTTCATTAAATTACTACAATACCACCGTCACCCACATAAATACAGCTGTTAAAACAATTCCACAAATTAATTCTTGTCAAAACAACATTATAAACAAAAAACACCAACGCTTAATTTGTTTAAAGTCGACAAACTTGTTTTGAATTGAAGTTGAGACATTAAACATTTACCTGAATAATGAATTAAAAAATCCAGCGGTTCACACTTTGTCTAAACTCCCTGGGGACCGCAGGACTAGACGCGTTACTTAAGATTAAATCTCCCTGCATGAGGACCCCCCCCCCCACACCCGCAACACCCCCGACCACCACCCCCCACAACGAGGTAACCCCACAGCTCGAAAGACCACAAGACATGTTACACAGACACGCGTGCCGGTCACATCTGTGTCTCATATTCGCGAAGGTTTTAGGCAAAATAACAAAGTGACCAACTACTCGATAATGGACACAAAAGTAGCGGAATAAGTAACAAAGCAACAAACTAGCAAAGTTACAAACAAAATAACAAAAGTGGTTACATAATAAAATACGGTTAAAATAAAATACATACAGCAGCGATAGCAACAGCATTAGCCAAAATACAAAAGTTATAAAGAGGGGACAAAAACAACAACAACGGCAAGAACAACAACAACAACAACAACAACAACAACAATAATAATAATAATAATAATAATAACAGGCAATCCACACTCTATGTTATTGTTGGCCAAATAAAAAGTACAATTTGAAGATGAGGACTTCGAGCGGACGAGCAGAACCCGGCGAACATCACCCACCCGTGCCTGGGAATTACAGTTTTGAAGTCCGGCTCTGGCTGAGTCTTCGCGGCGCTCTCGCTCTGCGGTATATTAAGATGTGCGTGACGTGGGGCAACCAATGGGCGCGCGGCAGAGGCGTGACATGAGGCTCTCCGTAGAAAAGGGCGCGCGGAGTGGAGCGCGGTTGCGGAGGACCGTGGAGCAGGGATGAGCACCGGGGACTGAGGGATGATGCTGCTGCTGATGCTGCTGCTGCTGCTGGAGTCTTACCGGGGATCATACAGACTGAACGTATAGACACCTCCTCCTCCTCATCCTCCTCCTCCTCGCGCTGCTCATCCAGCAAGACAGAGAGAGAGTAAAAGAACAAAAAACTTGTTAAAGAAGACAGCAGCTCCTTTAAGAGTCTGCAAGCAGCATCTGATTTTGATTTCATTCTCTATCGACTGGTTATATTTTTCCAGTGACACAAAGTTGCAGCAGCATCGGCAGAGCTGCGTTTGCGCCAGTGTTTTTGGTATTTTCTGTGATTTGTTGCTGTCAGTGAAGAAGGTGAAGACATACAGACCCTCGGAGACCGTTGCCAGCTACACGACTGCATCTCGCTCGCTGTCCCTCCTTTTGTTATGGGAATATTTTTGACGTTACAGGTCGCTAGTGTTCAATTTTTCACAAGCAATTAAGTTTTCCGAACGCTGGCGATTTCAGGAGTTATTGTCTCATCAAGAGTAAAAGAAAGAGTCGAAGACTGCAGGAATTTCCCTCAAAATGTGCAACCCTGAATGGTGAAGATCCTGGAGAAGAACGAATCCTGCAGCTGCCACTGAGTCCTCTGAGTCCGCCGGTATGGTTTTCTAATACTTTTCTAACTATTGGCCTCCTTTGGAATTCTTGCACACATTTTCTGTAAGCTGAGACAGAGTCACACGCATTAGAACCAGGGTCCAACCGAGTCAAGACCTCAATTTTTTTTTCCTTCCTTTTTTCTTGCACGAGGCTCTTCAGCTTGTTCGTTCGTAGGAAAATCGCTTGAAAGCGCGTGCCAGCGTTTTATATCTTTACATTTTTTTATTCTGGTCTTTACTAATTTTTAAATTATTTTTGTTTGTTTATTAAATTATCTGACGCGCTCGGTTTGCGCCTCACCGAAGTTCTGGGTTGCAGATCCGAGGAGAGCGCGCGCACTCCGCTGCCGTCCGCCGCCGCGATGCTTTTCCACGGCCTCCCCGCGGGCGACGTGCACGGCATCGTGGACGACCTGGAGCGCAGAGGGAAGCCCGATTCGGCTGGCATCAGCTCGGCTATAGATATGGGGGAGACCGAGACGGTAGGAGAGACCGGGGACCCGTTATCTCACTGCTGGTCGTGAGATCGTGCACAATCTGACACATGAAATACTAAATAATATCACTAAAGACTACAAAAACTGATATATAAGTTGGAACGTCATCCACACCCTGACCGCAACATTTATCATTCCATGTCGGAACTGGTATGTATTAATATTAATAAAAGTTAAACATTACCTGTTCTTTTAACAACCACAAAGCACAAATATGTATAATGACTGTGGGGTTGAGTAAAAGTCGTATAATAATACCAATAATAATAATAATAGCAATAATAATAATAATAATAATAGTAAGAAGAAGAAGAGGAAGAAGAAGAATGTGTATGAATCGGGCCAAAATGTACAAAAATAAAAAGCAAAGTCATACACAATATTTTTAAAAACCCCACAGAAAATGCAAAATACACATTATTATACTTTCGGTTTATAATAGTGTGCTGGGCATATTTACTGTGTCCTACTAAGTAGACTTACTCATCTTAACCAGTCTAAAATTAATTCTGTACGGTGTTAAATTAATAACACAATTATCGTAAAAATTGTGCATTAAGCTTCACACGACTGCCCTGTTAGGTAGAACGAAATATAAAGGTGCACTCAACAAATTTATTCCGTTTTATGAATCTGTTTACGCAATTTTAAAAACAAACTCTTAAATAATAACAATAGCAAAGTTTAAAATGTGTTCTTGTTAGTGATCATCCGAGACTAAACCAGTCCCTTACTGTCTCATTAGTTATTTTGGCGTTGGTAGTTAGTATGGTCTTGGTAGTTAGTTAGTGTGATGAAGGAGTCGCTCCTCTCCTGCTCTCACACGTCTTTCTGATTTTGGAGCATTTTTTTCCAGTCGTTTGGAATCTTTGGCCAAACTGTGCTTATTCATTTATTTATTTTTGCACTTTCACCCTAAACACGCTTTATGGTTTTAGCATTTTTTAAAAAATTTACTGCTTATTCTGCTAAGCATTGGGAAGGTGGGGGATTTTTGCTTTATTTTTTGAGTCCTTTCCTGTCCCTTTTTTCTCTTTCTTGTGAACACCGTCTCCCCCCACCCCGTTATTAGATCAAGTAAGTTTCTTAGAGCCTTAAAATTTGCTGTGAGACTTAATTGCGTTGTTTTAGAATCCACTGATTTATCCGTAAGAATTACTCAACATTATTCTTTATAATGTCAAATGTAAAAAATTACAGTGCTTTGCGGTTCGTTTACAACTGTAACAGTTTCCAATCACTTTACTACTTGTGCAGTACAATATTGTTTCTATATCTTTCTATGTAATTATTTAAGAAAAACAGTATATGGACATAAATATGAGGATAAAGCGTCTCCTCGTGCAGACACGAAACAAATATTCCACGCTTTATCAGAGGTGCAGAACTTGGTGGGTTGCTGTTAAATTGCAATGAAGCGCGTGAGAGCTGCACCTTCCCGCACTGAGCGCGCGCTCCGCCCGCCTGTCCTTGTGTTATGTCCCTCGCGCAGGGCATGCCGGCCATCAGCAGCGGCGAGCGCGTGGCGCTGTGCGCGGGCTGCGGCGGGAAGATCTCGGACCGGTACTACCTGCTGGCGGTGGACAAGCAGTGGCACATGCGCTGCCTCACGTGCTGCGAGTGCAAGCTGAACCTGGAGTCGGAGCTCACGTGCTTCAGCAAGGACGGCAGCATTTACTGCAAGGAGGACTATTACAGGTAAAGCAGTTTTCATTATTACCGTTATTGCTCTATTATTCATGTTACCAGCGGCCAGAAGATCAGGAGGACGTGAGCGGGAGCGGCCTCCTCCCTTCTGCTCCCTCCAGCGGTCCCTGCTGTCGTGAACTTGAGGAAAACACTATTCCTTTGCATTTTGAACACCACAAATCTCGTTCGACCTGCAAGATAAAGTGTTACCTCATATTATTGTGTTTTAAATAAACTTCAGCAAATTGTGACCATGGAGAGAGGACTAAGTAGGATTCGTGTTTTCCTCGCTGGTTGTAGAACATTTTTGGGTGTCGAGTCACTGAGCAGGAAGAGATTCACTAGCGACTAAATGCTCATTTTCTTTTCCGTTGTCAAGTGAATACGCAGAAACAGAAGTCCAACTGTTTTTATAAGTAACGTTTTTACATCTGATTTACTGATTTTACTGATGTAAATAAAGTTATTTTTCCTTCCTGTACCTGAAACTGTACCTGTAGCTGAGCGCTCTCTCGCCCCCCCCCCCCCCCCCCCCCCCCCCCCCCACGCCCCCCCCCCCCCCCCCCCCCCCCCCCCCCCCNCCCCCCCCCCCCCTCCACCCCACAGGAGGTTTTCGGTGCAGCGGTGCGCGCGCTGTCACCTCGGCATCTCGGCCTCGGAGATGGTGATGCGCGCGAGGGACCTCGTCTACCACCTCAACTGCTTCACGTGTAGCACGTGCAGCAAGATGCTGACCACCGGGGACCACTTCGGCATGAAGGACAGCTTGGTGTACTGCCGCGTGCACTTCGAGACGCTCGTGCAGGGGGAATACCACGCGCATTTCAATCACGCGGACGTAGCGTCGGGCAAAGGCGCCGCTCTGAGCGCGCCCACCTCGCTCGGACTCACCTACTACAACGGCGTGGGCACTGTGCAGAAGGGCCGGCCGCGCAAGAGGAAAAGCCCCGGGCCGGGGGCAGATCTGGCGGCCTACAACGCAGGTAAGGCACTGAGGGGTTGGGGGGCCTTGTGTGTTGTCGGTCAGAAAGCGTCCTCGCGCAGCGTGCAGAGCCATACAACACTCAGTGGGAGGCATACAGACACAGAGCTGTAGTTTAGCGGTTAGCGCAGTTGCAGTGCCAAGGATTTTGGTTGGACCGGATAACCGGCACAACAAATTGGTAAGAAGTTGAAAAGTTGGACATCTGATAATGAAATCGACAACTAACTAATGGTGGACAATAATGATTCTCTGGAGCTGAGATTCCGGTAGTACTTGATTTGTTTTTGGTTTTATTCTGTGTGTGTTTATCTGTGAATGAATCAGCGTGAGGCACGGTGTGCGGGACACACACACACACACACACACGCTGCACTATTTCACCCGTAAACTCACACAGACACACCCTTTATGATACCCAGCAAAAAAAAGCAAATATTCATTTGTCATAAAATGTGCTGATGGAAAGGAAAGTGTGTGATATTTTAAATGGCGTCTTTTGGTAACTTCAGGCGTGTGACAAATGTGTGCAGTAACAAACTGATAAACTTGGCAACATGAAAACATCGTTAATAAATTTCACGTCAAAGTAACGCACCGTAGCTTATTAGCATATTCAGTGGAGGGAGGATACGAGGGGTTAGCGGATCAATTTTTAATAACCCGTCCCTAAAATAAGGTGTAATGTGTTCTAATTCCCACTTCAATTCACACTTCTTCTTAGTATTATTATTATCAGACGCTTTTGTCCAATGCTACATAAGTTTCTCCATTGAGCTACTTACAGTAATTTACCCATTTGTACAAATGCGTTGTTGTTTTTCTTTAAATTCTTTATTGTGTATTTTCAGAATATCTTTCCGTTGTACATTTGTATTTACTTTCAGTTTATTTCAAAAAATCATTGTAAACTTTCTATTAGGCAAACTTTAGAACAACGGAAAAAGTCAAAATTGTGGTTATTTTAGCAGAAATACATGTTTAAAAATTTATAGCCTCTTTTATATGTTGGAGTCTGTGCGCATTCAGTGATTGAAACTATTTTTTTTTGTCTCATTTTGTTGCAAATAATAACAAAAATCATGAACTCCTCACAACACCACTGAACAGCCCGACACTTAATAATATGTATATATAAGTATTTTTATATTTTATTTAACAGTTGATAACCATACAGGCAATACATACAGAACAATAAAAACGTCGGTTTGCGTCGTATTTCTTTTACACTGAGGTAAGAGAAATAAAAGTGCGCTTTGTGTAGGAAAGTTTATCTGAGAATACATTTCGATCTTTAAATTTCTATATCTCCCCTGTCTTTTTGTAAAGTTTCTCAGCGTTTATATAACTAGGAATTTAAATTTGTGAAATAAACTTGATTTGCTACTCTTTTCACTACAGAAAATACATCTCCACTGCAACATGTTCAAATGACGGTAATAAAGTTCTTTGTATACATTTATTTAAACAGGTTGACTAAATATGAAAATATTCGTTATCTCATGTCAAATTTAAAGGGTATTTTGGATTTGGGATACAAGGGTAATAAGAAGTCCCGTGTTTCTTTTCCTGAAATTGCAATGGAAAGATACAATATTTGATAGAAACAAAAAGTTCTTAAAAAAGCAGCAGCAACATTATTATTATTATTGTTATTATTATTACTATTATTATTATTATTATAGTAATAAGTCAGTTGAAACTTTGCAATTCTCGTATAACCGCAGCACAAAAGCAAGAGTTTGTGTGGCGGCACGGCGTATTAATGTTTCTTTCTGCGCCATTGGGAGGCCACATAGGAGGGACAGTCGCTTTTCTTCTCTTTCCTCCTTCGTTTTCTACCCAACGGCCCAATGGGTCCCTGTGTGTGTGTGTGTGTGTGTGTGTGTGTGTGTTCAGGGGCCAACTGGAGAATATCAGACGACTATAGAGGCTGACAAGTGGAAAATGGCTTCGATGGAAGCCGGATCTTCAAAAAGATCTTTAAAACAGTGAGAGAAAAGTGAGAACCGATGAGACTTGCGGTTCCGCCCCACGCGGCCTCAGCTCGTCGGCAGTAAATGACGCTACACTTTTTGTTTTAACCTATTTTGACGTTCCTGAGGGCAATTTGCAAATATCTATTTTGAAAAGATTCCAAAAGCATAATTCTACATGCTAAGTAAAGGAGTGAATCAATAAATTAGTAACTACACTCATGAGCCGGTGAGTAAATAAGTAATCTGTGAACTCCCTGACCGCGTTCCGTAAAGCAGCAAACTAAAGCCCTGGTTAACCAAACACTGCCGAGCAGAGCTGATGGTCTCGGTGAGCGTATGAGATGCTGCTCAAGAGAAGCACCTGCGACACCCCCCCGCGGTCTCGCTGGTCAGACTGGTCTGAAATGCCCGGATGTGCCGAGGGGTTTCAAAGTTTGCCGTCTGACTCGAGCAGTGATGCAAAACACGAAGCATCGGGTGTCTCTTTTAAAATAAATCTTTAAAACGAAAACCACAAAAAGACAAGGGCGGTAACAATAAAACAAGTATAGTTAGAGGAAGAAGACTGGAAAGGGACGGTGAGCGGAGGTGAGGTGTGGGCACTGAGTCCTCGCGCATTCGGGGCTGCAGGGGGTCTCTGTTAAATTAATTAAGGGTTTAATTAAGGATTTAAGGAAATCCAATGAGAAGCCCGTCATTCCGCTCTATTCACGACGCTAATCTGTACGCTGCTTACAGACGGTGGCAATAACTGTTCAAACACACATATATCTGCTGAATCAGCGTTAGAAAGATGAGATTAAGCTCGATGGTTTACTGCACATTAGTAGTTTGTACACTTTTGTTCATTTGTTTGTTGCCTTGTATTTCATCACTTATGAAATGTTTGTTACATTAGAATTCCCAAAAGAAATTAAAATAAAATATTACATTTGCGTCTATCGGATTGTTATAATTCAAAAAAGTCAAATGTGTTAGATGCAGAGTTCCTTCGGGTTTTTTTCAATTCATATAAGTATTTTGTTTATTATTAAGAAGGTGTGGTCTATAAGGCTTCAAACAGATCAAAAATGAATAAAATTTTGATTTTATTTTTTCCTGCTAAATTATTAAGCACTTTTATTGTTGCGTTTTTCGGTAGTGTATTATGATAGGAACATGAACCAAGTTTGGTTTGATTTAGTTCTTGAATGAAAGGGAGTGAGACAGTGGTGTGTGTGTGTGTGTGTGTGTGTGTGTACTGCAGTGCCCCCCCCCCCCAGGCCTAGCAGCCCCCGCCAGTGTTTAGTGTTAAACAGTCCATCAATAATTGAACACAGCTGTCATTGGGACTGAGCTCTCAGCTCCACTTCCTCGACTTCTCTCTTCTGACAGTACTTTTACTTACATTTCTGGGCAATTTCAGTGTCCCTTGTTTAATCAGATGGGTGACACTGTCTTTGGAGATCATTCACCCCCCCCACCCTCGGCTGTGTTGGTGGTGTTGGGGATGAGGGAAGGGGGTCTATAATGGCCTTTAATGGTCCTCTGTCCAGACCAATGCGGCCGACTCTTCACTGAGTGAAATATACTCTTTTAAAGACTGAAGTTTAATTTTTCAGATTATACTGATTAAATGTGTGTGCCACAAAACGGAATAAATTGTTTATGTTCCCTAAACGGTAAAGCATGTATATACAAAACAAATAAAGCACAAAACTTTGTTTCCTGTATCAACTTTTTAAAGAGAAACTTTCAGTGCAAATTATCCTTAATCATTTCCCTTTTTAAGAGTTCGTTTTCGTTAGGTTTTTAAGCAAGAGTAGTTAAGATGGAACATTTTTTATTCCTGATAGTTGATTTTATATTGAAATTAAAAATGTAAAAATAAAATTCAAAATGCCTGAGGCTTTGAGCCTCTGCTGCCCTCTAGAGGACGGGCAACGTGAGGCAGGAACAAAGCAATCGTTTGACGTCCAAACACAGAATTCAGAATTCATAGTTCCTCGTGTTTGTGCAGTGATTTACCAAAGAATAACCTTTGAGAGTTTTGTATAAAATGTATTTTTATAATTTAGATAATTTTGCTAGAAATTCAGTAGTAATGACAGTGACGTTTTCAGTTCTATAACAGATGGGACCGTGATAGTTTTGATATTTTTGAAAGGTAGTTTGTAAATATTTTTTTAAGAAGCAAAAATTTGTAGCTGCTTTGGGAGTGTTTTATCAATAGCGTTGCTCGTTTTGAGCTGTGATGACAGCTAGTTTGACATGAAAACACTGATTTTGCATGTTGGTGTTGAAAAACTGTTACTGGGTAATTAGTAAAAGTGCTGCTTTGTGGATGTAGAGTCAAAAATATTTGTCCTTTTCACAGAAAATATTATTTCTGAAGTGTTATACATCCAGCAACACTTAAATCTGTGCCAAGAAACTGTGGTCTGAAAAAAATCAGTATGCATCTTGTGGTTTGGCTCTGTTTGTTTTAATAGTTGTAATTTTATTCTAGCGCAGTATTTCTGGCATAGCGTGTCATTTGCTGTGTGTTATCAGATAATTATTTAGCTTTTTGTGAGCCTTTTTAAAAATGAAAGGTCATTTGCTGTGAGAATGGAGCGTTTAAAGTGTTGAGTAAATCGCTCTTCCCCACACACACACACATGCACGCACACACGCACCCACCCACCCAATATGGTCATACCTTACATAACATTGGTATATTGATGAACTGAAGGTTTGTGATTTATATTGGTGCTCAAGAGTTTCTTCCCCTGGTTTGGTTGGTTGTTCTCTTGTTGTCGCATGCTGGCCATGTTTGAGGTGTGTTTGAATGGTCCCCTTGCCAGGGGCCTACTAGTCAGGGGTTTTTTGGATCACTCTGGTTAATGCTAAGGCAAGTTGGTTTGCTTCATCTGTCCTTCCAAAGCCCCCAAGTACCATTTCTCCCAGTATGACATCGTGTCTGGTCACTGAGTAGCTGTGGGAATGGTGTCAGGACCCTCTGGAGGAGGGATAGGAAGATGGGGAAGGGGAAGCCGTTCAAAGGTGGGGGCAGAGGCCCGGGTGTGCTGTGTTAATTACCCCGTACGCTATGCCAGCCAGGGCTCTGCGGGCGGGGGGGGTTGGACGCTGCAGAAGAATGTGGACAAAGAGCTCAAATCATTCATGCACTTCTAAGACAAACCATGTGCTCTTGGTTCACTGACATGCGAAACAGTAAAATCAATTTAGGGTGTGATCCAGACATCAGACCTTCATTTTAAAACAAAAGCTGGAAAAAAAAACATTTGCTCATAAACTGCATTTAACTTCACAATTGTAAATTACACTTTGCTTCACAGTTTTTTTTTTTTTTAACTTTTTAAGTTCTTTTTGAAAATCACCTGTTGAAGTTAAACTACTTCCAGAGAACGTCCTACAGACCACCATGGAAACTCACAATCACACCTCTGTTCCCTGCAATTAAACACTGTAGTTGGATTCTCATGTAACTATAAGCCTGCAATGGCCTGGCGTCTCATCCATGGTGCAGTTTCATATTCCAGCATCCACTGATTCCAGGATAGACTCCAAACCCCAGGATAAAGCGGTTAAGGATAATGGATGGATGGATGGATGAATGGAAGTAGTAAACAAGTCTGTACTGGGTGGTTTTTTACATGAAACAAATAGCAAGGTCTAAATCTGCCTCATTTTGTGTGAAGTGTGTGTGTGTGTGTGTGTATGTGTGTGTGTGTGTTTTCCAGGTACTATGGTTTCCTCTCAAGGTTCAAGCTGACATATGTTGCAGGAATCTGTGGCTCTTAGTGTGTGTACGTGTGTATGGCTGCGCAGTGATGGACCAGTGAACCCTGATAAGCCCGGCACCCTCTGCTTCCAGAGTAGGCTTTGGACCACAGTGGTCATGCTTTACAATATGTGGTTATGGATAGTTTCTAAGTGAATGAGTGCAAATAGCAATTTTTTTTGGTCTTTTCAAAAAGTAACGAAAGCATGATAAAATTAATAAATAAATACTTAACAGAGAATCAATTAATTATTCCATAGTCTTTTATTGGACCCAAAGAGGGCCAGATGGAATCCAACCACGTTGACTGCACTGTCGGCAGGGAGCTGCAGTGGATACCTACCTGTAGGTTTGAGTTCTGTTGTTGCTGTTGTGAAGTACCATTAAGCCCTTGGTGATCACGCAGAGTTCCCCCAGAGTGTTCTCACCTCTACTTGTCTTCCTTGGCTGGAATCCGAATTTCTTCACTGAAGATGTACTGAATGTATGGAAGTGCCAGCCTTGTGAGTCACACTGAGTGCGAGTGTGTGTTCAGAAAGTGAGCAGTAAAAATTAAAAGCAGCATGCACGTGTGACCCGGGGCCTCCCTTCCCCGCAGCGCTCAGCTGCAACGAGAACGACGGCGACCTGCTGGACCGCGACTCGCAGTACAGCTCCAGCCAGAAGACCAAGCGCATGAGGACGTCGTTCAAACATCACCAGCTGCGCACCATGAAGTCCTACTTTGCTATCAATCACAACCCCGATGCCAAGGACCTCAAACAGTTGGCTCAGAAGACAGGCCTGACCAAACGAGTGCTGCAGGTGAGGAGCTCGGTGCTGCACCGGTGCAAGAGGTGTTCTGCACCCGACTGTCTATTCTGCAATGCAAAGTTATCAAACAACAGGAAACAGAGTGTGTGGCTGGCCAGGTGGGTAGATCCGTCACTTTATATTATTTTTAGTCAGCATACTGACCCAGGGTTTGAGACAGTAAGAAAAAAACGACTGTATAAATGTGCAAATCATTGTAAACCTTATTATTTTCCGCTGTAAGTTGACTTGGATAAAAGTGTCAACTAATAGTAAAATGTTAAAGTTCACTACAATCTGATTCAGTTTATACTTCAGAATTTTAATATTAAAAAAGGCAGAACCGAGTCTTCAGCTTAGCAGTGGGTGGCAATAAATAACTCACCACTTATAATGGGTTATAATAATTTAGGGACAGTAGGTGGCATGGTGGTTGGAGTTATGTCCTTGTAGTCGGAGGACCCAGGTTCAAATTCCACCTCCTGTTCTAGAATACTGGATCAAGGTCCTGACAGCTACATTAACTGGTAATTAAAAGTAAGTTGCTTAGGGGGAAAGAAGCATCAGCTAAATAAATAAATGTAATTTCCATGCCAGTACATTTTTAACCTCTTTAAGAGCAGTAAGACATTAGGAGTCAGTGAAATTTTCGACAGCTGCTCTGTATACAATATAAGGAAAATAATTCTTGCACAGAAATATTAACGGAAAAACATCAGTAAGATCAAAAAGCATCCAGTGTACATCTAAGGAATTATGTGTCTTATTCCTATACGTTTGAGGAGTCCTGGTTTTCAGTTTGACCTCAGTTTTGAAAAAACAAATTTAAGGACATGTTTATGAATATTTTCACCTTTGCCTTGCTGCAGTTTTCTTTCAAGCAGAAACAAGCAAAACCGTTGTGGGTAAATATATATTTAGACAGTTGGTTAACATTAGACTTGTTTTGACTGCATCGAACCGTCTCCATGTTAGTGCTTGAACACAAAGGATGAGTGCGAGCCGCCGCCGCGCTCGACGGTAATTGTTTTGCAAGGGAGGAAAACGAGAATGCAGAACATAATGGTTGATTTGCACAAAAACGACAGCAAATTATCCGGGGAACTACAGAAAAAAACTAAACAAAAAGGTTTCTGAGCTGAAATCTGGGGGAAAAAAATGTCTCGGCTCTAATTAACAGAAAGGGAAAACAAAGCAGTCATTTTGCTTTGATGCGCTCCACTTTTTCATGTCTGCAATTTCATATGAAATGTGGCCCTCTGATTCCCCCACCCCTCACCCCCATGAAGACTCCCATGGTGAAACTGCTTCTGAGCTCTGCTCGCTTTCACTCGGCTCCCCAGGTCTGGTTCCAAAACGCCCGGGCCAAGTTTCGGCGGAATCTACTGCGCCAGGAGAGCTCAGGGGTGGACAAGGTGTCAGATGGCTCCGCCCTGCCGGGGGGTACGCCCTCTGGCCCGGCATCTGAGATCTCCAATGCCTCCATGAGCCCGTCCAGCACGCCCACCACCCTCACGGACCTGACCAACCCTACCATGCCCACCGTGACCCCCGTGTTGACCTCTGTGCCGGGAAGCCTGGAGGTGCACGAGTGTCGGAGCCCTTCACAGACCACCCTCACCAGCCTCTTCTGATGTACCCCCCCCCACCCTACGGCAGCAGAGAACACACACCACACAAGATCACTTCCAAAAAACACTGATACGGGGAAACAGTACATGTGACGCAAAGAGTCCCTTAGATTTATTCAAAGCCCCTTGTAGATCGTTTGTATGAGTGCAAACAGGCCTTACTGAGCAGCTGTCATCTTCTCCCCTCCTTTCATTTCCCCGAGAACTGAAGAAGATTCTTGTTTTGCTTTTTTGTTTATGTTTTTCGGGCCATGTTTATAATTTGAAGTTTGAAACACAGAGACCCACTTCATTTCAGAGAAAGATCCCGTTTCTGACCCCACGTGCCCATTCGTGTAACTGCAAAGAGCGACAGACGCGAAAAAAGGACAAACATGGCAAAACACAACAGGAGGCTGGCAACAAAACAAAGCGATTATCAGCAAAGTTATTCCAAGACTGTCGTGTGCCTTAACCACCAATTCCAATTATGACAGATTTTTCCACATGCTGTCGATGACAGGACACCTGTGGGATTTGACCCCTGTTTATTCTTAGGGAGGTACAAAAATGCAAACAAGGCTTTGTGTTCAATTCTATGCCCCGTGCTGATGGTTGGACAGTATTTTTAGCATTCTACAAGTACCTGCCTTGAGCTTGTCGGAGCTGTGCTCAAACAACCTGATTTTTACCCCTAGCTGCAGAGCGTCACCCATTTGGAGCTCTGCCCAGTTGGAAGGTTGGTCCAGTCCCCACGCTTATCCTCCCTCCCACTGAGTGAACACGTGCACTTAAAACAGAGATGGCCCCAACATTAAAAACGAAAAATAGAGCGCACCCCTGTTGTACTGAACATTTGTGTGTTTGTGTACATGTACTTATCCTCACACACAACCACAAGCTGTAGTTTATTATTTAGGAAAATGTATCTCTACAGTTCTTCCCAAAAATCTATAATTGGAATGAGGAAACTTTAAAAAGCTACAGAAAGTGATCCCAGTATGACAGTAGGGTTATGTGAGGAGTGCTGCAGTTACATACCTGCTCTGTTTCGGGAAAAGGGGGCGACGCACTACTCCCTGTCAAGAATAACCATAAACACGCCAGTAAAATAAGATTTTGGCCCCATGCAGATGTGGACAGATATAAAATGGTACCTTCAGTCTGACAACCACGGTCATGGTTGAGGTAGGCCTGCTGTGTAAGTACCGCTCCCCCCCAGGACAGGAGAGCAACCCCCACAGTGACTTTTGGCCATGTGCTGTGTAGGGCTGTTACCTGTTCAACTGAGTTTTCCAGGGACTTCTTTACAACAGGAAACTCCTGTGGAGGACAGACGCAGTGCTCAGTAGTGCTTTGTCGGGCGGGGGGGAAACACTCGCCTCTACCCCGGGGCCGGCCAGCCTCCTGCCAGCTCCGTGCTGCTGTTTCCACTTGTGCACCACTATAAACATGGGTTTGAGAGCACTAACCTTCACAGGCATTAGCCTTGGGAGGCTCAAGGCCTCAAACCCAGGGGCGGGAATAGGGATCTACAACAGAAGATGGAGAAATTGTCATGTAAAGCTGT
The DNA here is from genome assembly GCA_900497675.1 of Arapaima gigas. Classification (NCBI taxonomy): domain Eukaryota; kingdom Metazoa; phylum Chordata; class Actinopteri; order Osteoglossiformes; family Osteoglossidae; genus Arapaima; species Arapaima gigas. The sequence continues at coordinate 687,056 of UFQX01000056.1, forward strand.
CTTGCTACCCCGAGTCTTTATTTTACATTGCTGAGATGTACGTGCAAAGAATAATGATGTACAATGATGATACCTCAGTAGAAGTAGAACATCACACAGTGCATGGTAGCAGATGCCAGTGAGAGGGCAAACTCTGCAAAGAGACACGCACGCACGCACGCACGCACGCACGCACGCACACACACACACACACACACACACACACACACACACACCCTTAATCGACCTTCTTACCTCAGCCCAGAAGCCGCTGCACACTGTTATGTTGGAGTGTGAAGACTTGATCTGAAAAGAGCGTCGCCTCGCTTCTGTAAGAAGATCAGATGCACTGAAAACGAACGTCACAATACTTTAAAGAAGATCTTTAGTTTTAATTCGGAACGTGACCCCGTGACCCTGGCAGGAAGGTAGCCTCATCGGTGAACCCACAAGGTCTGTGAAAGGTGTGTTTTCAGACACCAGTAGGCTGCAATGAAGCCGTCACCTTGAAGTTCAGAGATGATTTCTTGCAAGAGAAAGACTCCTCCTTCATCACCATGACACACGTCCACACAGGAAACACTGGCATCAAGTTTTCCAGCATCACCCCTTTTTCCTGTATGTTTTTATGACAAATCAGGGATTTTCTCTCAGAAAGGTAAAGTCAGCGCTGACGTAGACTGCACTGGAAAGACAGGAGAATGATTTTGCTGCCAGAAAAGAGCACCGCAGTTGTGACCCCCAACTGGTCCACTTGCTATGCGCTTCTCTACAGAGGAGCCAGCTGGGTTAGGATGCTGTATCATTGTCACCCAGGTCATGATGTTTTTTCCGAATCATTCTTGTACAGTTCCCCTCATTTGATGTACTTTAGTCTTCGGTTCTGTAAAAAAAATATTAAAGGATTAATAATACTTCTTTGGACTTCTGAAGTTTTGTATGCACTTAAATACATTTCTGAGTTATTCCGTTTATAACAGACACGACAACATCTGTCCATCCGCGGTTCAGTAACCGCTTATCCCAAGGTGGGTTGCGGTGGTCCAGAGCCTGTCCTGGAAGCAATGTGTGTGGGTCTATGAAAGGAAATGTCAGTCCATCGAACAGCATGACAACATTCTTGCTTAATTTATTTTTCATATTGTCTATAGAGAAGGCAAAGGGAGATGCTGACAGGCTGTAACCGACAGCAGAGCAAGATGCACTCAGCTTATATCAGCCTGATAACAATAATAATAATGATTCCATTTCTGTTCAATGTGATTTACACTTTCCTGAGATCTGAATGCAAAAAAAAAATTCTGAAAATGAACTCCTCATTTCCATGAATTTAAAATGGAAAAATAAATAATGGGTCTCTGAGTAGAAAAGGTTCGCTTTTTTTACAAGTCGCATAAAATTCCTTGTTTGAAACAGAGAGAAAATTAAATTTAAGACCAAATATGAAATATCAGAACTGCTCGAGAAATCCAGTCTTAATTTTCACACAATCAAAGACATTCATACATTTAAATGCTTAATTTTTCGGGAACCTTTCCCTCTCATCATTTACCTTTTCTATTCTTTTATTGCTTTTAATGTTAATATTTATTGCAAATTGCTTTAATTTATTTGCCATAAGCATTTCTTTACTGTAAAAAGCTATGAAATGAAATCGTGCATACCTGTATGGTATTTCCCTTTAAGAGAATTCTATTGATTTTTGTCACATTTTTTAATCAGGTTTTTACTGAGTGGCAAATCTCTCCTTTTTTGGTTTAAGGCCCATGATTGTTGCAGATGATAAAGAGGGATAAGACTTGTGAGAGACGCTCAAGAGCAGGCACACGGCTACAGACAACAAAGGTGCATGTGGGGGGTCTCCTCGCCTTGTACAATGCTGGACGTTACCAAGGCGTATAGTCTGAGTTTAAACTTTTCTTCGCTGAAGGTGTTTCTCATGAGTGGTAACTGTTAGCTTGTTAAAATTTAGGGTACAAATTGCAGTGAAGATTTAAGCAACGGAAGTCTGCATTTATTCATTTAACTAACAGTTTTCTCTAAGGCAACTAGCATTGTTAAATACTGTCGACTTTGTCAGCAGGTATGTTCCTCAATCAGGGACAGCGGGACTGTGGATTCAGGCCTGGGTCTTTCAAGTGAAGGTGGCAGCTGTGCCCACAACACCCAGCGCTGTCCTTTTTCCAGGGTATTCCTGAATCTCTCCTGTGAATTGTGACACCGTAATCTAATCAAAATGGCCAAACATAAATACACACCTCTTCTTCTCTGTGTGCTGCAGAGCCCCCATCTTCTATGCACACATTTCACCATAGCAATGAAGCGTATGTTGGCGAGGACCAGCCAACTGTGGAGGTCTCTGAGAACAAAGAGAGACAGAGGACCTTTATCTCACCCATGCGACAGTGTTATCCTCAAGGGAAAAGGCACCAGTTTGTTTTCACTGGGCTCATTCCCACAGACTAGCAGGGACTGGCACCCTGTACCCCACCATAAGGCACATGGAGAATTACTCACACCCCATTTCAGAGGATGGACTTTAATTCATCAATGATTCATTGTTTTTTTTCTTTTTTAACATTAATTTTAAAAAGCATTGACATTAACCAAGCTAAATTACATATTTATGCTTTTTCTTTTGTTAATGTCATGAATAAGGAAACAAAAGGTATATATTTCATTGGCACAGATGCACGTGACAGTTTCCTAAGATTGTTATCCAGACAGAGTGGAAAAGACAAAGCAAGTTCTTAGCCAGGTCATTTGGATTCGTGCGATAGGAACTGTAATGGATTCGGTGAAAATCCCAACCAAAGCTGAGTAATTAAAAGTTCGGCTGGAACAAACACCAGCATCGCCTGCGGCTTGAGAGGACCCGGGTTCCCAACCCCCGACCCAGATGACAACCATGTTAACCAAGTCTCTCAGTTCTGTCTACACTTTTTTGTTTAAATTAAACTAAAATTATACAAATCAGTACAGTTTCTGCAAGAAGGTTTTCACTTTGTGCAGATTGCGCGTGGGAGCACGACTGACGTTCAGGTTAAGGTGCAAACAGGGAGACTGATGTGCATCCAGAGCTCCCGTTGGGATCAGTTGGGTCCAAACTCTGTGGGCATCGGCCACCATGTGAGGCAGCCAGGGGGGATGCAGTTTGGGACTTGGGCCCAGTCTGGAGTGGCTTTCACTGGCCCAACTGGGGTCATCAGATTGAGCTGTGGCTGGCCACCTACAACGGTGTCCCTCTGTCGTGATGGGAGAGGACAAGACTCCATACCCACCGACAAGCACACAGTGCAGCCTAGTGGAGCTTGACCTTCTCCTCAAACTGCCTTGAAATGTCCCCCCCATCATTCACTGGCACTAAACAACCACCTTCCCAGAATCCTGTTCAGCAGCAACCCCCACCCCATCTCTCACTCTGCCAACATTCTGCCTCTGTGCACAAACCCAGACCCAGAACAGAACCGGGGCAGAGCTCCAGTTTCCCAGAGGAAACGAGACATCTTGCCTCCTGTTGTACCGAACAGAAATATTTAATAGGGACCAACTGAATAGCTTGTTTCCATAAGAAAATGTTGATTGGTGCTGGCACCTTTCCCAAGAGCCATAAAAAACACGAAGGGTGCTTTCTCCTTTAAGCAGAAGCAATATGTGCTTAATTTTCCCATGGAACTTAGAGCCTGTCCAGCTGAATTCAATTTGGCCCTATAAAGAATGCACTCTTAAAAACATAGTGAAATAGTGTTGGTGTTACAAATAATCCAAAGAAATTCCCCCACACACCCTCCTTCTGGACACACTGGATCAAAGTAGTTACCGTAGTATTTTTGACATTAACCTGTGGTACTTCTAAAAAATGAAAATGAAGACGCGAGGGGAAAAAATTGTGTGGCTGCTTCACAAGAAGGCTGCATGAGGCCAACTCACTTTGGGTCTCAGTCGCTAGCTGTTGAGCTGCCACCAGGAGCAGCCGTTGTTTTTTTTGAAAACACCTTCATGTCCCTTGCCATTTGTACCTCATAGCTTTCATAAAGATGTGTGTCTGTGCATGCTTACGTGTGTGTGTGTGTGTGTGTGTGTGTGTGTGTGGGGAGGGGGTTGATGCACTCAGTGTTATAAATTGATAATACTTAACACACATCTGTGATTAACTGCTCACTTATTTTATACACGGGAAAGTAGAATGTAGAATGGGAAGTAGAACGCTGAAAGTAGAATATTTCAGCATCATTAGCATCAATAGTTAAAAATAATAAATCTTGTTGCTTTGGGCCACAGTGTTGTTGCCATCTGGTCTCCAGCTCCGTATTCATCTGGACACCAAGTGGAAAAACTCTTTTTAAAAACTCTGCCTAAATGAAACTATGTGAGAAAACTGTGGCAAATAAATGGAGCAGTTGGTAGCATAATGGTTAGAGCTGCTGTTACTTTTCTGTTTAGGGGCCTAGATGTGAATCCCTGCTCCTGCTGTAGTACTCTTGGCAAAGGTCCTTACCCTGAATTGGTACAGTAAAAATTACCCAGTTTTACGAATTGGTGAATCATTGTAAGAAGCTCAGTGGACAAACCCATCACTGTAACTGCTTAGGAAAAAGGTATCTGATAAATAAATAAAAGTAAATGGGAGCCCAGAGAAAAAAGCAAGGACATCTGGAATACAGTCTAATTTTCATACCTCCACCTACAGCCCACATTTCAATGCCTCGCAAAGCTAAAATCATTCCTGGACATTTCTCAACAAGTATTTCCCCACCAGAATAGTGAACTGCGAAAGTAAAACAAGCAATAAGAGAAATTTACCAGCAAGCAGCAGAGCGATCCTTCTGCTCACAGTGCCCCCCAGCATGCACACGGGGTAAAAAGCTGATCTATATGTGAAAAGACGTGTAAAAGTTGATGCTGAAACATCCCCGGTGCAGTAATGTGGTAAACTTATAAGCAAAGTGGACCACTCTACAGCAGGAATTCTTTTTTTAGACTTAATGAAATGCAGCTTTGGCCGCATTTTTGGCACAGACACCACAAGGTTGGATGGAGCACATAGTCAGTAGCAACACAGACCTCAAGGCCACAGGAGCAGAGGGTCCAAATACTGGTGGGACTAGGTGAAGTGCTGGAGAGAGGAACGTGAAGAGAATGGGACCTCGAGAAAGGAGAGGAGAGGAGGAAGGTTGAGGGATGGGATCTCATCACTACAGAGAAGAAGGTAGAGGGATGGATGTCATTATTATACAGAAGAAGACAGAAAGGACAGTATCTCAATACTACACAGAGGAAGGCAGAGAAGATGGTATCTATTTTACAGAGATGAAGGTGGAAGGGATATGATCTTATTACTGATCTTTTGAGATCTTTTCTGAGTGTGTGGGTGTTTACAAGCTACTATCGTATGCAGCAGGTAGTCTTGTGGTGAGGGGCACAGACTTATATGCATGTGGTTGTTGGTTTGGCTCTCTGGAGAAGCTCTCCTATGACGTAGCGGCCTCCAGTTAAGTACTTAACTGTAAGTTCTCTAATAAAATATCCAGCTTAGCAAAAAGTCCAGTGTAATGTCACTTTGGGTAGAAGCTTTAGCTATGCAATGAAATAGTGACATTCTAATATAATTTTCAGTTTATAAGACAAATGCCTAACAGTTAAGCAAACCCCACATCAAGTGGACAATAACATTTTCATTATTGTGTTTTGTGGACACACATTTGAAGGTTTTATTAGAGCTGCACGATGGTCTCTCAGATCATGATTTATCTTGATGAACCAGTAGTAGCTACAATTCTGCCCATATGGATTACATCTGTGGTTCTCCCCTTTTAGTAGGTTGTCAAAGTGTACAGGCCAGATTGCATATTCTTACTTTATTCTCTATAAGCAATCTGTAAAAATGATGTCTTTATTGTAATCCTTATGTCACTATTACGGCATACATTACCTTCTGATGTATCCACACAAATGAAGATCAGAATTATGAGTCGGCAGTCTTTGCAGTAATACCATACAGATGTAATCACTGGACGTTCGAGAAACAGGACAGGAAAAACACTGTGGATCTGGAGGAGACTTCTAGGGAACTCCAGACAACTGGGAAAACAGAAAAATGGATGAGGAAGAAAATCAAACCAGATTAGACCCTGATTAGAAGCACAAATGGTGAGACTGAGGTTATCATTCTTAGGACAAATCACGAGAGGATTCCTTTCTCTCAAAAAGGCAATGATGTGAGGAAAAGCAGGAGGAGAAAGAGGAAAAGAATGACCAGAAACGAGGTGGACAGACTGAATCTCAGTGACTATGGACATTTCCCTTTCAGGCATGAGGAAACAAATGGAGAAGAACATACTGAAGGGAATCTAAATATGAGTCTGTGATGAACAACAGTTGAGATTGCTGCAATGGCACTGAAGAGCAAGTTACGGATGAGTTCTACCTCCACTGGCCTTTCACATCGGGCTCCAGCAGTGCAATCACTTAGCGTGTGATACATGTTCAGGTTGCGACTTCAAGCCTCACCTGGAGCATCACTTATAAGTCAAAAATAGTGTGGCAGTAGACCTTCATCGCACATGAGCACTTGTTTCACCAGTTCAAACAGGACAAACCACTTCAGAAGTTATTTCATTTGCTCAAAAGATGCTGCAGTGCAAAGTGACTCAGGTTGTTTATAGTTGTAGACCGACAATTTCTTCCATTCATTATCAACAGCTGCCCTCCAACAAAGGGTTGTTGTGGCTCAGAACCTATCCCAGAAGCGTAGGAACTGAGGCAGGGTGCACCCAGCATGCAGCCACACACACACCTCACACTGTGGGAAATTTAGAATCACCGGTTCACCTGAATCACACATCTTTGGACTGGAACAGTCCAAGGAAATACACACAAATACAAGGAGAACATGCAAACTCCACAGACTGAGCTGGTTTCAAACCTACAGTCACCAGTGCTTCCTGCTGTGCTGTGCTGCCCCCTACAGTTCCCTTGGAGTGGCAATAGTGAAGGGTACACCTGTTATTTATACTCCCTTGAGGCAGTCACTATCTTGTGCATAAGTTCAATGCCTTAACCATTTTCTGACTTTCTGGCTCTTTCCTTGTACACACATGGTAGGAACAGGTGCCCACAGCTGGCAGGTGAGACCCTGCAGCAGTTCTTGGGGCATTACATCACAGTGAAGACCTTGCTTGAAGAATTCCTTAAATATGGAGTCTTTGATCATCAGCGCGTTCCCTGTGAAAGACCCCTGGCTGGTAAGAAGGTCTCTGTCACACTCCTCCAGCTACAGAAACATCACACACCCATTTTCTCCGAGGCAAAATGTCTGTTGATTTTGCTGTGCGTAACTGCAGCCGACACAGAGGAAAATGCGGTCAGGATCGTCTGCTTTATGAGCTGGTAATAGACCTCTACAGGGTCTGCTCCATGTTAATGAGTGATGTCAGCCCTCCGGTTTGTCCTGTGCAAATAATTACAAGGCTGAAGACTGAGGCCGGGCTGGTCGGCTGCCTTAAAACAACACAACATGTCCGTGCTTAGCCAGCGCGCTTTATGGCGTGTTAATGGGAACTTCTCATTGGTTCAAAGGAGGCTTTGTTTTGCATGGGAGAGAGGGAGTGAAAGCGCGCCGAGGGATTTTGGGACCTGACCGAGGACGGTGACTGTGTTTGAAGATCTTGGAGAGCTCACTCAGCAGCCCCTTCTTCTCAGACTTTGGTAAATGCATAATCAGAGCCTTAGGCAATGTTGCACAGCTGTTCAGTGTTTCTGACACTTGTCTCACCAACCAAAATATTAGCAGCCTAGGAATTGAAGGGGTATTGAACCCACGACATGTGACAAAAAATAGAGGGGGGGGGGACATATGTGGGAATAAGGACACATTTTGGATGCGGACAGCGGTGTCCTGAACCTTAACGCCGTCTCTTCAGCAAGCTAGATCGCTGAGGCTGAGAAAGTGAGGGATCCTTCTTTGATGGGCAGAGGCTGGACATGGCGTGGGAGGATGAGGGAGGGGAAATGGTGGGGGCGTTTATGTGGAATATCAGACTGGATACCTGGTGTGGCAGAGCAATCAATACTGTGGATGGATTATATACTTTCCAGCTGTTTCAGAATCAATTTTACAGCGGAAACCTGTCCAGTAGGTACAGGCACAGCAGACAGGCGAAGATGGAAACTCACCCAGCACCAACATCAATATTGGTGTCCCAGCCACGGGCCACTTTGGGTCATTGTCTTCCAGCACTTGCTAAAAGCCTCTCAGAGGCCACAGAGGACTCACCCCACTTTGCGAATCCTGCAACTATTACTTAGCTGACTCCTTTGTCCAAAGCAATTTATAACCTTATCTTTGTACACCAAGCTGCTTACAGTGGTTTAAACATCTAGAGTGCTCAGAAGTATTTGAACCCTTACCAGTTTTTGTTTCAACTTTTTTTTGCATTAAATTTCATCACACAAACCCTCATCAAAATTCTTCAGAATGTGGTCTCTACAAATTTCTGTTTTGCTAGCTTGAATCTTGTTGCTTTAAGGAGCTGAATTATATCGGGCAGGATTGGCCCCCTATCAGATCTGACTGTTCACACCGGTCACTACCCCCTTAAGGAGATTCATTAAAATTAGGGGGCAGTTATCACTTTTTCACAGCCAGGACTGGACCTTTCCTTACCTTCCACTCCAAGGAAATGATATACAAGCAACACTGATGTCATTTTTTTCTCTCTGAGACTCCATTCCTGTTCTTCCAGAACTGACTAAAAAACCTGTTCAGATCAAATGCCGAAAAGCTGAAAAAAAATTTAAAGGGGCAAACACTTTTTCACAGCCCTCTATGCTCCTGGATAACTTTTACTGTATAACATCAGTGAAAAAAACACCTTGATCAGTTCTAATTACTCCAAAAAATGGAATGGATGCCCTGGGGATGGCTGCTTCATCTCAGGCCCACCTCCTATGCTAACCATACCCCTTCTTTAGAAACCATGTGGTGGCCAGATCCACCACCAGATCACTGCAACTGGACAACAGAACCAGCCTCTGCTGAGATCAACGTTCCATATGTGGGTCTCACATGGTTAGATAAATGTGTGTGATGCAGTTTTCAATACAGATGGTCCAAATCCCTACACACATGAAAGCTGTATAGAAATAGTGGGTCCTACAAACATTAATGCGCGACAATATTGTTACCCAGTGTCATGTACACAAGTCTGACTGCACATAAATACTCTGAATTTTCTTTCCATCTGGTCTCGTACACAAGGCTGGATACACGAGAGGGATATGGTATTTGGCTCTCAACATTCTCTCCTCATGTACTTGCAGCTCTGGTTATAGTGGGTAGTGGTTGGGACTCTGGCCTTGCACTCAGAAGATCTTGGGTGTGAATCTCCAGTCCTGCTCTTCTGCCTTTGATACATTGCTTATGCTGAATTGATATAATACAATTTGCCCAGCTGTATAAATAGGTAAATGACTGCAAGAATCTTAGTGTACAACCATAACATTGTAAGACACTTTGGAGTAAAGTAATAAATCATACCATATAAATTTCACCAATTTTTGACAGCTTGCACTGGCCTCCTTTTAAGGGTGGAAGTGTCTAACAGAGACTATTTTTGTCTGGACTTCTGCAGCTTCGAATCTCAGACCTCACAGAATCATACCAACATTGCACGTCTACAGTCCCGCTAACCCACAATGCCTTTCACCTCCGCAGCTTACTACGTGCTCCCTCCAGACACCGCTATTGAATTTTCTAAGCTCAAGAACAAAATTGGCGCAAACGCTTGAGAGAATCCTGACAAACCCTTCCTGGGTTTGAATTTTTCAGGCACTGGATGAATTTAAAATATTACTCTGGATCAATAATTTAGTGTTTCCTCATTTTATATTTATCATGTAGAGCTACGTGGTAAACAACCTGAACATGAATATGTTACTAATCGCACTGATACCCTATTAAAACACATTAATTAAACATGCACCGATAATCTATTAATAATTTACATAGATAATACAGTTGAAAATGTAAAAAATGTCTCTGTCACTTATGCTTCCTTGTGGTTTGAAGTGATGTTTGTAATCTGCTTTAGCGGGCTATAGAAACTCAGCAGTGGGCAAATGAAACAGTAGAACAACAACAAACCCACAAATTCATTCTAAGACATTATAGGACTGATCAGCACCACAGCGACACAGCAGCTGGCACTGGGCTCCACAGCTCCTTCACCGGAGGTTTCGATCCTGCTCAGTCTATGTGGAGCTTGTATATTCCCTGGCTTTGTTTGTCCTCCCAAAGTCCAAAAGCATGTGTTTTATGTGAAATGGTGGCTGTAAATTGCCCATAGTGTGTGTGTGTGTGACTGCCCTACAATCGACTGGCATCCCATCCAGGATGTCCCCTATGTCACATTCTATGGTTCCACAATGGACTCCAGACTGTAGAAAGTCTGAATTTGACAAGCATTAATAGTGAATCACTAAGCACATTAACTATTGGATTTTCAATAGGGGATGAAAAACTGGAAAATTCTGTAACACTTAAAATCTCAAAGGTTCTAATGTTGACTGCGTCATCTCCTGAGAGAGAAGTCCCAGAGCCCCCACAGTGGGCAGACTCAGCCGCCGCACGTGCAGCAGCGTGAAGAGGAGACCGTAACCCTGACCCTACGCCCCGGGCCGCATGGCTGCCGGCCGCCACGACCGTAGTAATGACCCCTCGTGCTGAGAGCGGTCTTGAGTGTAATATATTATGAAAATGAGATGCGCACAGACACATTTCCATCGCCATTATTTGACCATTTAGGGCAGATTAGGAGCTCTGTGGCCTGGAGAGGCCCACTCATTAGCAGAAGTAGCTGCAGCTAATCTGGAAACGACTTTGCAGCAATTACACGCATTTGATGGGTGGAGACCCTGACTGAAACGAAGCCGGGAGGATAAATCGTCCTCTGACGCGCGGCCAAAGGTTTTTAATTCAGCGCTGTCACATCAATGACACAATCGCTGTGACCAGGCGAGGCTGACCTCCAGGAGTGCGCCTTACAGCTATTAGTGACAATTAAGAACAATTAGGGGATCGGACCTTACAGGGCACAAACGTTCACAAACCCGCAACCCGGGAGTCTCAGTGATTTAAACTGACCGTGGGCAAAAAGGCTCGATGTGCTTTCCGTGTGGACGACCTGGACGGCAGGTGAATGTTAATGAAGTTCATTATTCGTTTTGTCAGTCAAACGCGAACTTCCCGGCAACTTTTACGGTGGAGCGGATTAAGTTCTGACTTAGTTTTCTGCTTTTTTTTTTTTTTTAACTTTTTTTCTGAGGTTTTACAGCTTCTATCTGAAAGTTATTTAACGTTCATGTTAACGTGGTCATTATATGAAGCTCCAAAGATGATTATATAAGCGTGTCCTAAAAAAAATGGAGTGGAAATTATTCTTGTCATGAAGTTAGGTAGTGGATTTTTTTTTTCCTGGCTGAATTTGGTGCAACTGTGATTCCTAAAGAACACACTGGAAGAGATGTAATGGTAGTTCATGCTCATTAAATGTGTTTTTTTTCAGTTTTTTAGATGACCTCTTCAAATCACCATTTCTGCCACCTAAATGAGAACACCACTTCTTGATATCGTTGGATGTTAAGCAAAGCATATATACATAAAGAGAGATAAAAGTCATGGAATCTATCTGCTCTTCATTGGCTTCCACAATTTAAGTACCTCTTCAAAGTAGAAAAATAGAGAGGAATTCTTTTTATCTACAGTCTTTTTTTTGTTTGTTTTTTATTAATTTGGTTTTCAAATCTGGAGGAAAGTTGCCAGCATAGGTCCACACACAAATGCAATGATACTTACATGAAACAGCTCCTTGGTATAACAACTTGTCAGGTGTCGGGGACCGAAAGGAAACACGAGCGATAATACTCAGCGGAGCACAGACCTGCTGTCGTCACGCACACGATCCAGCTGAATTTCTGATGAATCTCAGTCGTGTCGTAGTTATATGTAAATTGCAAGCGCTACCACAGGCTTATGGAAATTGTACATTGTACACAAGACACATGGACACTGAAAGTTGTAAAGTGTACATGAGAAAACAGAGTAGACAGAATTTGAACAGAAAGACGCTGCCCTGACCCTGTCTACATGCTGTAAAAATACAAAAGAGGACAACATTGTACTGAAAAATATACAAGAACCTGAATACTTATGCAGAAATCAAGTGTAAAGATAAGAAAAATAAATGTGCACCACACATAAATGCACAAAGACACACAGGCTCTCAGCATACAAAGACCTCCCAGCCAGCACTGCACTCAGTCCTCTCACCTGTTCCTGGGTTCTTCTGCTCATTTTTAAATGTCAGTTCATTTCTGTATTAACCCTCAATTTCCTCTGAAAGTCCACTATTGCCCCACTCCTTTTTTTTTCTGAAACCTTCCAGTTTTTTAGATATATATTTATGTTTTATATAGGTACTGCTATATATAGGCACTTATTTGGAAACTTTAAAAATGACTGAGCTTATAACAGAGTAAATAACTGTATGCAGGAATTTGTCCTGAAGAAAAAGATATAAGATTTTAAACACATTAACACAACTGACATATTTTTGGGCAGTTAATGTCTGCTTCTGAATTAATGGTTGAGCCTTTTTGGGTAATTGTATGCAGAATATTATTTTTTCTTTAAATGTACAGTTTTGCACAAATGTGTGTTTTCACATTAATTTGAGGTGTAAATTTTAAAACACAGAGATCATATGTTACATGTATTATTTCATACAGATGTCTGATTTTCAAATGACTACCTTCATATCCATATCCAGTTCTATGCACCTGTTAATGGCGCAGTGTTAGCGCGTTGCCTTTATTTCATATCCAGTTGTGCATAACTTGAGGTGTCGCCGTGTGCTGCATCACCCCTGAATGAGATTTATAAAGTGTCTTCATTTCAGGCCTGGCAGCTCGTCTGGCACACAGGGGCCTGCTTCTCCCAGATGTGCCTCGGTCCTGTGGTGTGTAGCACAGTAGCAAGGAACGCGGGTCTCGCCTGTGTTTACATGACCTCTACTGGTGTTGTGGGTGAACAGCGTGGCTGCCGAGCCCCGCCGTCCTCCGAGGCTGTGCCTCTCAGAGGTGACACACACTGCACGGCATCACGAATGCAGCTGATGATCCATCCCTGAACGTGGCATCACAGCAGCGCACACACACACACACACACACACACACACACACACACGCAGACAGTAGCGTATAATCATTATATTTAAGAGACCCTCATCGTTTACTTTCTAATTGGACTTTTGTTTGGTGGGGGGTTTGGGTGGAGGAGTCCGCAGTGCAGCACCAGGGGGTTTTATCTGCAGGGTTTTGTCTGGGATTCAGCCGATTCCCGGATGACTGACACATCATTAGCAGGGCGGCGCATCTCTGCGCAAGGACCGAGGATGCTGGGATACGATGCTTCCTGTCACACGTCAGACGCCTGGTTGCCCCCCCCCCCCACCCACCCACCTACCTACCGCTACCCCTCCCCCACACCCTGGCCGCCCCACCCGCCCCACACCCGGCGATGGCGTGCCAGCTCTGGCGGCAGCTGTCAGCAGGGAGGTGGCGCTTCCCCCTCGCCGCTGCTGACAGGGCCTGCCGGGGAGCTGCCAGGAGTCGGGTGCGACTGACGCTGTGTTTATTTGCGACTGACATCCGCGTCTGAAGATCAGCATCACTGGCATTTTGATACGACGGGGCGACGTGAAAACGTTTCCCGACACGCAAGGCGATGTACCCTTTGTAGAGTACACACCGCAGGGAGAGGAGAACAATGGAGCCCGGTTCAGGCCCATCACGGCGAAAAGGTGCCAGTCTCCCCGACAAGAGAGCAGGAGCACAACCCATACAAGCTCCTGGGAGACCGGGGTTATTTGTAATCACACACACATCTCACAGGTTAACACAAAGTCACAACAAGCTTAACACACTCCTCCACTGAGGCTGTTCAAATAGAGCAGGCTGTGACTTTAACTGTGCTGTTTAGGCCAGAAGGGGGAGTAGTGGTTACAGCTTTCTCCTTGCAACCAAAGGACCTGGGTTTGAGCTCCACTCCCACCCTGGTACCACGATACTTAAAAAATATTCATCTATATAAAGGTGATGAATATGTGTAAGCATCTTATTGTACAACCCTAATGCTGGAAGTCACCTTCTTGAAAAGGATCAGCTAAATGAATAGATACACAACATATTTATCCGCTATATATCATCCCACCTCCTGCAGCAGTGCCCTTGATCGAGGTTACTTACCTAAACTGGTACAGTAAAACATCGCCCAGCTGTGCAAAATGGGTAAACCATTGTAAGTAGCTTAATTTACAAAGCTAACAATACGCCAATATGTAGAAAAGGGCTGGCTACATAAATGTACATGAATGTAAATGTAAATACATTTAGTAATGATTGCACGAATAAAATTAACAGCACGAACAATAGTGAACGCTGTAACATAATTACAGTTGTATTGGACACACTTAATGACTCACTATTGAATTTCCTCAGTGGTGCTCAATCGTTGTGCCCTGGAGGTAATTTGGCGGCTACAGGAGTGTCGACTGCAGGGGTCTCAGGGCAGGAGGGCTGCGAGGTGCGGCTTCAGCTTGTGGGCTCGTGCAAGCAAATCAATGGCTGTACCTGCGGAAGCGCGCGCAGCCGCTCCCCGGAGCAACTTTGACTCCTTAATGGCTCGTTCCCGCCAATATATCCACTCGATTCCCCTGCTTCCCCACGTGCCAAACGGGGTCGGCCAACTTTCTGTCGGATCAATTATTCGCCCAATTCCATAGAAAAAGGCAGAGCAGACAAACAAAACAATCAAGTAAAACGGGCAAATGGATCACAGCGCCAGCGTGAGGGATCTGCTGAAATTCATATAAAAGAGCTGCCAAAAACTGTTGCGCCTGCGTTTGTTTACCGACATAAATATGAGAAAGGTTGCAGTAGCAGACGCACCCATTCGTCTTGTCCAGCAGCCCGATTCCCCAGGCCGGCCGCAAGGGCTCCAGCGACACGGCCACTTAATCACGCCATATTCACCATTATAAATCAGTTGAACTACTGACACCTGAACTTTAGTTTGCGGGGAGCTTTAAAGGGCACGGCCGCGCGGGCGACCGCCATTACCAGCCAGCAGATCCTTTGTGAGCGCAACCGGGTCAGGACGCGCGGTCCCGGCGCCACATTGCATGCATCACTGGGGGTCACAGCGAAGGGCCTGCAATAATGAACATAAAAGTGCATAAATCCCCCATACAAATGCAAATAGTTATTTTTCTTACCTTCACTTGTGACTTAGTTGACCATACATGTGAAAAAAACTAGGAATATGTTTTATTATTTTACAATACCGTACGGTACAGTTTATCAAAATGAAATATATCACATATAGCGTATCAGCATGTGATGTGCTGAACTAATTGTGAGTTCAACTAGAATATAAAAAAAGGAACAAATTTGATGTATTTGACATAAGTGATATAAAATATAACATTTGTTAGTTATTTATGATAATAAGGGTTTCCAGTTGACAATTATACAGAAATTATAGGCCCTGCTTTACATAAAGACACGAGTTGAATTTCTACATTTAGAGGAACAGAAAGAACCTGAAAGAAATATGTTACTAGAACAGTGAAAAAATGCAGTGCGATTATTCTTTCTGTTTAAGCAGTTTTTAAATTTGTTTGTCAGTCATCAGCTCCTTCATTTAAATTTTGTGCCGGCATTTGAAAATGAATTTTTGTTTTTCTAGATGCTCGCGTTATCCGACGAACCGTTTCTCATCCTGTACATTGTTATATCTTAATGACCTGTACAAGAAATGCATTTTTTTTTAAACCTGAAAGAGAAAGTTGTGCAGTCTGCATATTTTGTACTGCACACAGCTAGAAAGCACTGCATTATTTTTCCCACCAGAATAACCGTCTGATGTGTAATTACAGTATTACGCCCCAAGCACCGTTTGTCCTTTTCTTTCAAGTTTGTGCGACGTTCTAGGCCACGTTTTTCCGCTGACCCCTTCCAGCTGCGCCTCTCCGACGTGCGGGATACACAGCCCAACTGTAGGTGGTGCCTTCGCGTGCTGGGCGGTTTGCATGAACACAGCGCCGCAACAAAGGCACCAGAAAGGCCTTTCATGTCTCCATTTTGTGTTTAACAGAGCACAAGGTCGTGCTCTACCGGAAAGCTGGGAAGCACCCGGCCAACATTCATATCTCTGAATCTTTATTATGCAGCCTGGGAGTGTATGCAAGCGTGTGTGACTGTGAGTGTGTGTGCATGCACGTCTTTGTTGGAACCCTTCACGGAGCTTCACAGCCGCCCTCTTTGTGCCTCAATGACATCTTTATTCAGCATGTCTGTGGTGGCAGAATGTACACCGGCGTCGGAGGGAGCGCGTCCCCCTCTCCCCACACCATTATGCGCTGCTGAACAATGACGAGACCTCCTGGCTCCGCAGCTGTGCTTGGCCCTCAATACAACAGGCCCTCTCTCTCCACTCTCTCTCCTCTGTCCCTGTCCCTGCCCCCCCCCGTCTACCTCCGCTCCGCTCGCAACGCTGTACTTGGGAAAACTCTGCCACGATTCAACTGTCAGTCAGCGGCCGGGCCCAGAGACGCATTCAGAGGGGTCTCCGTTAACTGCAGCTCCACACAGTTGTGGGGGCCCACAGCGTTAACAAAGGGGAGGCCATTGTTTGCCCACTGTCTCCGCTCCACCAGGCCGGCTCTCCATATCCCTTCCAACGGGGGGCTGCAGCAGGCAAACAATGGTCACCCTTTTTAATGGACAATGATGCACATGTTTATCAACCCGGACCTCTTCAGTGGTCTCACAGAGGCCCTTGCCTGAAAAAAGAAGAAAAAAAGAAATAATAATTCACTGGGGTGGCTTCTTTCTTTCGGAGCTGTTCCTTAAGAGAGTCCGTGGACCAACAGCATGTTTTTGTTTTTTTCGCCTTTTTTTTATTTTTTTTTTTAAAGTTATTTTGTTATGGGCCATTCTGTTGGAAAGGGGTTGACCTCAAGCTTGCGCATTCAGTTTTTATATTTTTTTTGCTCTTTGATACACCAAATAGAAAAGAAGGATATGGAAGCAGGTTGGGTCAGTATGTGATTTTATAGTACAACGATTATATCAGTGTAACATGCACTCAGATTCTTTTCTGCATCTTTTCCACTCATATCAAGTGACAGAACCAAACGACATTTATCATCGCCAAGCTGAATTACGAGGCACAACAGCAATTAAACACATCAGCAAGAATAAGCTTCTGAACAAAATTCCTTCTACCCACTTGAAATTCATTTTCATAACTACCCAGGCTACAAAGTATGCAAGATTGTTCAGTATTTGCAACCATGCAACTCAAAGCTGAGGTGTCAGCAAACAGGCGAGTGCAGCTACTGAATAATTAAAGAGCAGGTATTCCATGGTCAGGTTGGAGGGAAACAGTCCTACATCAACCACAGGAAATAATTAACCGTTTTTTTGGCACCATCCTCGGAGAATTCCTTAACCTTTGCAGCCTGTTTAATTCCGCTATACGGAAGCCATATGAAAATTTTGCCGGTTCCAGGTTTCGGCGCATTCTTCTGAATGTGAGTGTGAGCTTTGAAAGCCAAAGAATTTCAGCTGCGCGGAGCCTATTTTCTTTATTTTGAAATTTAATTGAGAATGTTCCTAGGCCGCGCCTTTTTGTGAGAGAGCAGAGCGGCACGCCAGGTGGATCTTCAAGTGAAATCTTGAGGTGCTTGAAAAGGGTTCCGCCTTTCTTGTGCTCATTGTTGCTGATGTTCAGAGGCAGCGCGAGGGCACAAATGCAGATGTCTCCTTTCTTTATAGTTTAGTTCAGGAACCAAACTGAATATCAGTTTATTGCACATATGCGTACACAAACTTTATCTGTACATAGAACTTCCTTCATCTTTTATATGCGCTCATGTACGTATGTATGTACAAATACACACGCTTAAAAATACAGAGTACATTTGGCGAAAACACGAGTTCAGGTATGTTCAGAAATGTACCAGTTTCTGTTCCAGTTACTGGTTTCAAGCTTCAGCACAGTCGTGCTTCTGCCACCGTTAGACTTCAGTGCCAGAGAAAAAACGTGAATACAAAATATAATTTGTGCTTGTTTCGTTTGAAAATGAGTCAACAGTGTTCCACAAGCCAATGATGTACACAGGATGGATCATGAAAAGACCTTGTTGGTACTTAAAAGAATTCTAAAGCCCTAAAAAAGCAGCATGGTGGCTCAACGAGTAGCACTGCTGCGTCACAGTACCACAGCACAGATGTTTGGATGTGGGTTTGATTCCAGCTGATGTGTGGAGTGAGCATGTTCTCCCCAGCTGAATGGGTTTCCTCCACATTCTCTGGTTTCCTCCCATAGTCTGAAGACGTGTTTCAGATTGATTGGTCAATTTACTTGGCCTGTAGTGAGTGACTGTATGTGAGAGCTTAGCCAGTGATGGGAAGTGTCCTCCCCCATGTGTAGTTTCCTAGTCTGGCACCCAGTAATTCTGAGATAAACTTCAGACCACCCTGACCAGGGTTAAGCTGTTAATCATGATGGATGGATTGAATGAAAACATTTCAGTTACCTGTAAAACTTTAGATTTTTTAGTATGGGATTAAAAATCATATTGCATTAATGTGACAGTCAGTGCAAAGTCCCCTTGTTAATGTTTTAAACAAAGACTTGTGCGCTTACAATATGTACATGTGTGTAGTATCTGTCTGTAAGTTTTGCGTATATAAGTATACATTTGTATATATACCTGCAGTACGTGTGTGTGTGTGTGTGTGTGTGTGTGTGTGTGTGTGTAGGTGGAAATGTCTTTCTACCCAACAGAAGAAAGCTGCAGGTAGCCTTCCTGAGCCCCAAGGGAGGGAAGTCCATTCTCCACTCCCGGCAGCACTGCACCATTGTTGTGCCCGCCGTTGCTGTGCATTGTGGGAGACTGTGGTCCTCCTTTACAGTCTGGCAGAAAGCACAAGAAAACCCCACCCCCCAGATGCTTCGCTTCAGAAGGTCTCTGCTTTGCCCTCCTAGGCCTGAACGGGTCTCGCCCCAGTGCCAACTCTACAAAGTCACCCGACCCACTGCTAGCGGAGCAGTAGGAAACAGCACATTCCTCAGGCTGCTAAATCCCTGTGCTGCTGAGTGCTTGTTCTCCTCCTTAAGGGCTTTGTAAAGGTGGATTTTTGGATTTTTTGCTTCCCGTTTTACAATTCAGCAGGTAGAAATAAGAAGCCTGAGGCATGTAGAGTACAGTTAGTGGAGAACAAAACTTCTCTGTGTGACTTAACATCATGTATTGTAGCACTAAAGACCCCCTTCACTGCCTCATCTCTTCATCACCACCAGCCTTGTATGAAGGAAGACATGATGCTCAACTTTTCTTAGGACTGGAGAAAAAAGATGGTGAAAATGTCTCTTTACAACAAATGCTGAAATTAATTTATATGATCATTACAGTGGTAACGCCTCACCCACACGCACACGCACACACACATGCAAGCATGCATGCACACACTCATTCTGTCTTCTCAGCTTTGCATACCAGCTTCAGATAAACCCTTTGATCATGATACTGACGCCCAGCTCTTGGATTCTCTCTTGTGTGCACCAGATTTTAAAAAAAAAAGAAAAAAGATGCTCAATGATCTTGTTTACCTTTTGCAAGCCAAAGGCTTTGTCACATCGTGGTCTTATCACCACCTGCCCCTCCCCCTGCTGGTCGATGGGCCAACGGCATTACTGCACAAGAAGGAAATTTTCAGGCCTGCATGCAATTTGTCCCCGTGAAATTAAAGTCAGCATATTTTGCTAGTGAGCTCCAGTAAGGGGCTCGATGAGCCTCAAGAGTTCCTACGCAAGCACTTTCGTTTGTAAATGGTGTTCGATGAAAATGAAGCACACCAACGACACTAATAAAAATGTAGGGCGCCGAATGAGTTCAGTCAGTTTGGTTTCATGCTGAGGAACCTTCTGGGGCAAGTTGATGATTATGCCTGCCCTGTATTATCGAGAGGATCTGAAACGTGGTGGTTAACTAAACTAGTGGCTAGCAAAATTAGCAGCTAAATAGCGGATTTTGTACAAAAGCAGGCTGAACACCAACGTGCGCTGGCTTCCATCACAGAAACAATGTTAGTGCTCCCGAGGCGGCACAGCGGTATGAATTATGGAGCATTTATGGGCGTCTTATACATGGCCGTGTTTATACGCAATTTATAGCTGACAAAATTCTGAGCGGGAAGCGCGCAAGGAAAGCCTAAAAGGCGTGCATTTTATTGCACCGCAGCGGCGGCGCAGTTACAGTAGTCACACAAACGACTCCCGGCGGACCCTCCCACAAAGGCATCTCTGCTTTTTTAAAAAAAATTCTAAAACATTATTCTTTTCAAAAGCATTCAGCTTTTTCCGGAAGCCGCTGTTATGAAGGTGATAAATGACTCCAATAAAATAACCAGCCACAGACCCCCTGCCCTCCTCCCAATAACAACAACTTAAAAAAAGGAAAAGCAAGAGAATGAAAATATTGCAGGCAAAAAAAGGCCAGATACAGAGATCTGGTGAGCTGTAATGATCTAGGGACTGAGGGATTTATATGTTTTTTGATTCATCTATACTTTTGCTTCTTCAGTGGAATCCAGGAAAAATCAAAGTCCACTGCTTTGCACTATCACACTCCCTTACACTTATCTGTATATTTGAGAGGATGAAAATTAAATATTTGCCAGTGGGATGCAGCAAAAATCACAGCTGCATTGAAATTTTAAGTTGCTTTTCAGTAAAATTAGTACAAAAATATTGTCACGCCCCTGGTCCTGACTCCGCTGGTCTTGATAGCTGATCACGTGCACCTGGCTATCATTAAGTCTTATAAATACCTGTCTGTCTGAAGTGATCTTTGTGAGGTATTGCCATGATCCCATGTGTACTGAGTATTCTGTCTGTTTGCCACGCTGGTTACTGGCCTGCTTTGTCTTACGGCTTTTGCTTGTGTTTAATCCTTATCTGCTTTGACGCTTGTATTGAACTACTTTCTGGTTTTTGACCCATGCCCCTTTTCTGACTACGACTTTGGAATCTCCTCCGGCAATAAACGGATTTCTTCACTTTATGCCTGCATGTGTCTGCGCCCTTCCTTCAGTGTGCCAGAATACCTCACCCCCAAGCAGATAGCAGGTATGGAGGGTCCTGTAGTCATGGATTTGGGGACAATCCTGGAACAGCAACAAAAGCTGCTCTCGGCATATGCGCAGTCCTTGGCGACCCTTACTTACCGGCAAGGCGAACAACAGAAATAGTTGAATCACCTGGTGGAAAATGTACATGAATTACAGACAATGCAGCAGCAAATGTCCAAAGAACTTGAGAGAGTCCGAAAAGTGTCTTCCTCAGCAAGCTCCCCTGAGGGAACCTTTCCAGTGAGTAAACCTATGAAGTTTAATGGAACACCTGCTGTGTGTAAAGGGTTCCTTTTGCAATGTTCTCTATTTATGAATAATCATCCCGTCAGCTCTGATTTATTGCGGATTTTGTTTATCACCCATCTGACCGGGAAAGCCTTAGATTGGGCTACCGCAGTGTGGCCACGATTCCAAGCCCTGACTTACCACCAGTTCTAGCAAGAATTGAGAACCGTGTTTGATCATCCTAATGAGGGCAGGAGCAATAGTGAGCTATTGGCAAAGTTACGCCAAGGTAATCCCACTGTGGCTGACCATGCCCTGGAATTCCGTACGTTGGCCACTGGAAGCGGCTGGAATGAGTCAGCACTGTTCTGTTTCGCAAGGGTCTAAACACCAAAATTTTGTCAGAATTGGCATGCAAGGACATGGATTTGGGACTTGAGGAATTTATTTCCCTAACCCTCAGGCTGGATCACATTCTAACCGCCTGCCCTAAGAAAGAGACCAAGAACAGCTCTAGGGTGCTAAGGTCAACAGAGCCAAGTCCCAAGGACATCAGCATACGGGAGGCGAGAGTATACTGATACGCCAGAACCTATGGAGTGCGACTCCACCCGCCTACCTCACAAAGAGAAGCTACACAGGCTACATAGGGGGCTCTGTCAGTCTGTATTGTGGTGAGACTGGTCATGTCTTATGAACCTGCAGTCGCTATTTGAAGGCACAATGCAAGGAACAGCATGAGGATTCCATTCAGCGCATCAGCTTGGTGAGTATACCCAAGAAAGGGGGGAGGAGGGGTCTCTAGATCTTGTACCACACAAGTCACCTTTTACTGCCCTGAACCTGTCTGTCGCTGCATTAGTTGACTCCGGTGCCGAGGGGAACTTTATTCATGCCCAACTGGTGCGACAGATGGATCTCACCACTGAGAACCTCCAGAGACCAAAGCAACTGTCTGTCCAGGATGGAGGACCAATTGGTGAGGGCCATGTATCCACTGTCACCCCCCCCAGTACGGATGGACTCCAGTGCAGGGCACACAGAACAAACATCCTTTCTGGTTGTGGACCAAGTGGACCAGTTGGTGGTACTGGGTCTACCATGGTTGCAGAAGCATGACCCTCACATCACCTGGTCTACTTTAAGTATTACCTTTCAGTCCCCCTATTGTTCCCAGAACTGTTGTCAAGGTGCTCCTGTTTCGGTGCACTCTATTAGAATAGAGTCCCCACCCTAGTCCCATAACTCTGCCTCCCGAATGTGCCGATCAGAGGAAAGTGCCTAGCGAGTGGAACACCACCGACCGGCCTCCTCGCGATTCCTGGGATTGCACGGACAAGCACCACGGTGAGGTTCCTGTTGGTCACCTGGAACCGGGGCTGGTGACTGACTCCCACTGGCCCCATCTGGAAGTTGGTTCCTTAGCCAAGGGGGCGTCCAAAGAAGCGCCCTGGAAGGAACCCCGATTGCCCCCCCAGGATGGGCCACTGAGGAACATTGGCATTCCAGCTCATCGGACCAGAACTGCGACAGTCCCAGTACCCGGTACCTGGACGTCGTCCCCTGGTGGCGTAGAGGATGGTCGTTGTGGCCGTCCTTGTCGCTTGGCTGGCTCTGACTCCTTGGGGAGGGGGGGTACTGTCACGCCTCCTGGTCCTGACAGCCAGGTGCACGTGATCAGCTATCATTAAGTCTTATAAATACCTGTCTGTCTGAAGTGATCTTTGCGAGATATTGCCATGATCCCATGCATACTGATCGTTCAGTCTGTTTGCCACTCTGGTTACCGACCTGCTTTGTCTTACAGCTTTCACTTGTTTAATCCTTATCTGCTTTGACGCTTGTATTGAACTACTTTCTGGTTTTTGACCCATGCCTGTTTTCTGACTACAACATTAGAATCTCCTTTGGCAATAAACGGATTTCTTCACTTTACGCCTGCACGCATCTGCGCCCTTCCTTCAGTGCAACAAATATGAATTGCTTGCAAAGTGTCACCATGCAAGCCGCCTGTGCCAAATAGTACCAGTTTTAGTAGTTAGTCTCTTCCAGCTCTGTGTGCCTTTAATGAGCGAAACGCAGTAGACAAGAGAAGGGAACAAGGAAGTGAGAGAGAGAAGAGCACCCGTTGGGCCGTTGGTTGTGGCACAGACTTTCCACTACAGTTCCCCAAACTGTGGAAACTGCCTGACAGGGGCTTGAAGGGCACCATCCAGAAGTGTTTGGCTGAGACACCATCGGCAAGATGAGACAGTTTTGCCAATATTTGCCAAACAGACATTGATCCCAAATAGCAGTGATTCTTTGACAAAGACCTGTTTGGAGGTACATGAGTTCAGGGGTACAAGAGTTACATGCACCCTTTGGGGGGTATGTGTCAACCCCCTGTAACGCAAAATACAGCTGAAACCCGGACAGCAGGAAGTGTAGTGGTTGCACTGTTGCCTTTGCAGTCAAGGGACACAGGTGTGAATACCACCTCCTGCTGTAGTTTGCTTTATTATGATTCTTACCCTAAATTGCTATGAAAACAATTGCCCACCTGTATCAGTGCTTAAATTGTTGTAAGCTGTGGAGAAATGAAAAAGCTTAATAAAAAATGCAAATTCTGGGTACAAATGTGTGCAGAATTTCACCTTGGACTCTCATTTATTTGGAACAATACTCATATTTCTAAAAAGCATTGTTTCACAATGACTGCAATAATTTAAATAGGCCTGTCAAAGTTGCACTTGCAGAGATGTACTTTATTTGAACAAATTAAAGCTTAGCAAGAGGAACAAATGACTCACAAAAGGAAAGAATTGTGGGTATTAGTGTGATTTCACTGCTGCTATTTTCTTATAGGAAATAAGACAAACTGCATGACTAATAAAGAGCCAAAGTTTAGATCACGCTATACTGAAGTTTCTTTCATTACATGCAATATTCTAAACATTTGTCCAGGGAAAAGCTGCATTTGCAGAAACATTTGGGTGGAATTGCACCAATAAACAAGCCAAAATTGGGCCAGATAAGGCAAAGAGATTGAGCTGGTACGAAGTTCTGCATGTACGTGGCTTGCAAGGAGCTGAGTCACAGGCAGCTGATGCAAAGGATCTGCTGCTGGAAGCCACATTTGTTATATCCCCTCCTCATACACTCAGAAAGAGTGGACTGGTCAACTGGTTGTGTACGTTTACCATAGTTTGTGATGCCGTAGGGATTGCACTGTAAACAGCCCATCAGTGAAGGCGAGCCAGAGCATTCCTGACATCAGTCTTCTTCTGTTCTGTTCTATAAGAATAGATTTGAATGGAAGCAGATTTTTTTCTGTATGAAATTATTTTTTCATCAAAAAATACTCACAGCTGGGGTGAGCTGCAGCCGCTGCGCTGGGCAGACTGCAGCAGGCAGCTTTGTTTGTCAGGAAACAGTCATCTCTTGGACAGACATTCTTGACACAGATGTTCAGAGAGCGGCTGCATGTCTCCAGGCCACTGTTAAACTCGAAGGTGCTCGTATTTCACTCTTGGTTCACTAATCGGATCTGATGCGAAGGAATAAGGTGGGGTTTGTTCCGAGACCCCCGTGACTTGCTCGTATTTCAACTACAGTATCCACTTTGCCACCATGGCATTCCTCAGATGGAAATGCAATATGAAAAGATGCCTCTCATGTTCTTTTTTGTTTTTTAACCTTGATCATTCCTGTTCACTGTTGCAGTATATATGTTTTTTCAGCAGCCACAATTTCCTTTAAGAATCAAATGTAAGCCAAGGGTCACTCTTGGAAAAGTGTACATAAATAAATCTGGTGAAAATATTGCACTCTGTTTATTTCAGTGAAACTTGATTGCTTTCACAGAGAATTATGTCATAGATAAAAATAGCATCATAACATTTTTATATTATTTGTATTTTTTTTTGTAAGACAATATTATTTTTAGAACAAACCTGCACGACAAGGATCCCCTGAAGTCCATCCACAGACCCCAGAGCACCCATGGACCCCAGGTGAAAAACCCCGGTTTGCCAAAGAAAAACTTTCTGGATGCTAAACTTTGCATTGACTTGTAAAAGAAGCCCTGAAGATTTAAATCCCAGGACAAAAACCTTTTAGGAACCCTTGAGAGAAGCGACCTAACCCAAAATGTGTTCACCTCTCACCCAAACACCTTATTTTAAACTGAGTTCTGACATTTTAACAGGCACTTGTTCCAAAACTCCATATTTCACAGATGACACTCTATGTACATTGTGAAATCTGAGCATTTCTGTGGGGTATTAATGAATTAATATATATTGTGTAATGGACCACAGTGGAGAAACCCAAACTGCACAACTGCTCCGCTGCACAAGGGCTTCATAAAACCATTGCTGTAGATCTGAGCAGAGCTGGTACATCCTGAGCTGGGGATTCCTGTAACTGATGGTAAATTTACACTTCATTCTCTAAACGTGTATTAGTGTGACTAGAGCCGCCTCTGGGACAATGCACAGACCGCCATGTACAACAAAGGCAATTATCATGTTTCAAGAAACAGAAAGTAAACATTTTAAAGGAATTAATACTGACTGGAAAAATATTGGAATGGAAAATAATAAGTTCAATGATTATTGTGACAAATGTTAGATAAAACATTTAGAAAAGTTGACTGAAATAATCTAAGAGATAATAGAGAAACTAAACTTTTAACACTGGTTAAAATTTCATTTCTGCATCTAATTGTTTTCTCTCTCTTGAATTGTGTCCTGGTCAAATCTGGCCCATTTACAACTTTTCTCTATCATAACTATGGTTTCTTTCATCTGTTTGCCATAAAGCTTCATAACATCCTTTCCACCAGGCGTCTGAGCATATAAAATGAATGATCACAAGTTTTATTGAGGTTCACACATTTTATTCACATTT
The DNA here is from genome assembly GCA_900497675.1 of Arapaima gigas. NCBI lineage: Eukaryota > Metazoa > Chordata > Actinopteri > Osteoglossiformes > Osteoglossidae > Arapaima > Arapaima gigas. The sequence goes on from UFQX01000056.1 coordinate 713,414, forward strand.
TGCACATCTGTGGTGTGTGTGGTTAGAACTGGCTGGTCAAACACACACACACACACACACACACACACACACACACACACACACACACACGCACGCATATACATACACGCAAGTGGTAGTGTTTCAAGTAAATGAGGTCTATAGACCAGAAATCCCAAGAACTAGGCCGCCCAGTTTTCGATAGGTACATCATAAACAGAAAGCTCTCTCAAACACATTTCAAGAGCTAAATATCTAAAATTTCTTTAAATGTTTTTACCACTGGTTAGAGTGCATTGGTTTCAAAGAGTACATGAAGAAAAGGAGAACTAGAGTGCTGGGGGGCGGCTGACCAGTCCCATCTGGAGCTCTGAGTGAGACCTGACAGGACTGCGACGAGAGAGGGCAGGAGACATGTAGTGGGAAATTTCGATAACAAGTATGACTTGTATAATGGGAGGTACCTGTCATCTCAGGCTGCACAGCACCATCTGAGTGGCCTGGTTTCAACACACACTCCCCAGGGCTGATTCGTCCCTGCAGACAAAGCCCGTCCTTCGCATCAGCAGTAAACAGGCAGGTCCACCTGTCAGTATGAGAGAGGGGGATACCCAGACAGGCCTCCTCCACCACATCACCGGGGAGAAACTATGTGCCTTGGATCCAAAGGACACAAGTTCAAACTCCACTTTCTGCTGTAGTACCCTTGATCAAGGTATTGATATTTCCCATAGTGTGTGTGTGTGTGTGTGTGTGTGTGTGTGAGATTGCCCTGTGATGGACTGTTGATCTGACTACGGTGTACCCTGCCTCACACCCAGTGCTTCCAGAACAGGCTCTGGACTACCAAGATCCAGTGCTGGACAACAGGTTATTAATATTGGGGAAGAAAAGAGGAAATAAACATTCAATATGCATTCTGGACCATCAATAAATAAACCCTTGTCATTTTGGGTTCATCTATTCTGTTCAAATTTGTGCCTGGTCAGGTAGATCCTGCCATTCAGACTGCAATGAGTCACACGTTTGGATTTCCCGTTCCCTCCAGCCAGACCTGCCATTGTTTTGGAACAACCTGGGTGGCAGAGTGCCGACACAGAGGCCACTTTGTTCGAGCTTATGCTGGGGCGGGTGCGCTCGCTGCTGCTCTACGTGCCTGTGCACTTGTTCCACCCCACTGACCAGCGTAGTCTTTAGTCTCATAGACCTCCATCCTGCAGAAAGAGCCACGGTGAGAGGTTCTGCTACAGTCTGTCAACCCAGTTTACTTTTTTGTGTTCAGTTCATTCTCCCTCAACATATTCTGTAGCGTTTTCCTACTGCTTTTATATGCTGCTATGTGGGCCAGCAGGTGGCGCCGTGGTTAGAACAACCACCTTGCACTCAAAAGACTCAGGTTTAAATCATTACTCTACTGTTGAACCCAAGGTACCGAATCTCAACTAATACAGCGGAAATTATCGGGCTGTATAAAGGGGTAGATAACTGTGAGTAGCTCAGTGTAGCTTTATAAGTTGCTTCGGAGAAAAGTATCAGAAATTAATGAATAATAATATTAATGTCTTTATTCAATGCATTCATTAAAAAATTGTATGTTTTTACGTTGGACTCTCACAACACACTTGCTGTTAGCTGACAGATATGAAAAAGTCTTTGTTTCATTTTTTAGCCAAGATAAAAAAATAAAATTTTATATACCAAAGGAAAACTGCAATGATGTGTCTACATTTCATCCAAAATGTCATTATCTATTTTAGACGCAGCTGCGGTTTGCCGGTTTCATCTCACATATCATGTGAGATGAAGGAAGCAGTGAACATGTCCACTGATCAAGGAACATTGGTTTAAGTACAGATGGAGAGAGACCTTCTTGTCAAATAAATGTTTATGATAAATTAATTAATTAAAGTGTGAATAAAAGGAAACTGTATGCATCGCAATCTGAACAATAACCAGATTTCTATTTCTGGAAATTCAATGTTCTAAGGAAAAAAATTATTTTTATCTTGCTTGCATGTTAACTTATGCTAAAATTCTTTAAATTTCAAAATACAGCAGTATTTCCTCAAGAATCCATAGAAATATGAAGAACTCTGATGTCATTGAACTGTAAACCTGATTTACTCTTTTAAACTGCCTATGTGTTAGATGTTCTAAAATGATGCTTGTTAAACTTATTTAAATAATTCTGAAAACAAAAAAATGCAGGTCTGGAAAGATCACATGTGATATTGAACTGAAATGAAAAAAATAAATTCCTCCATTATACCAGACACACCATTATTATAGTGATTGTTTCCCAACTATACTTTGTGTAAAGGGGATGCTGGCTGAAGCTGTACTGATACAATTACTTGAGGAGAAGCCTGAAGTGTGTGTGTGTGTGTGTATGTGTGTGTGTGTGTGTGTGTGGTGGTGGGGGGTCATGACACAGCAATGCCAGAGCTGACCAAAGCTGGATTACACAACACATTTCCTAAGAGCGGGTGAGTCAGCGAAGCAATGGGGCTGAGCCCAGTGCCGTGTGCAGAGGCACTGTGTGGTGGAGAGCGACATCCATTCTTCACCTCACACGACACCTTGGCGTTATTGACAACGTGGAGCAGTAGGTGGCGTAGCAGTTAGAGCCACTGGGAAGGTGCTGAGTTTCCATTCCACCTCTGCTATAGTACCTTTGATTGTGATGCTTACACTATTGACACAGGAAGAACACCCTGGTGAATGAATGAATTAAACAGTAAATAGTACTGATTTTAATCTGTGTTTGAAAAATTGACCTATGACCTCAGACTGCACGCTCACACAGACACACAGCTGAGATGACACGAACATGTTGAATAAAAGGTAAAGGTGGTGGTGGGTCTGCATTCTGGTCGCAGGTCAAACGGGGACACAACTTTGGTTCCTTGTTTAAACATGGGGATGTCGACAGCAAAGCACTGATCTTAAATCTGATTAACTGCACGCAGCAAGAAGTGACAGAAAGTGTGACATACAGAACGGAGAAGCAGCTCGAGGAGCAGAAAAATTAGGGTAAGACTCAACCCAGCCTGCTTTCTGAAGAAAAAGAAAGGGACTCGACCACCCGCCCTAGCGGATCGGTGCAGACGAGTGGTTTTACTAGCAAACAGTAAAACGCGGTCGCCTTGGACGGACTGTGAGACTCACACGGAGTGTGACACTGAGTCACAGGGTCTGTGTGTGTGTTAGAGAAAGGGGGGGGCGTGTGCGCGCGCGCGCCACCGAGTGTACGCGCGCGCGGACGTCTTGCTCAGTCGCAGCCGCGGTCGCTCCGCTCGAGGCGGGTCTCTGCAAATGAGAGCCCGCGCGCCGCGTGGCCGCCGCGAACCGCTCCGTTTGGCCCCGATCAGGTAGGAGCCGCGTTTCGCGCTCTTCCCGCCGCCTTTTCTCGGCCAAAGAGGCGAAAGGCGGCACGCGATTAGCTGCCGGAGCCGCTTGGAAGCGCCGCTCTTCCACAGGGTGTCGAAAGTGCTGCTGCCACGGGTCCGAACCGGGACCACCACCCCTGCGTGGGTTTGCCCTTCTTTAACTATTGTGTCTTTAACACACGTAGATATTTTTCCACTTGTGTCCTTTATGTCTTTACTGCTCGAAAAGACAGAGTCTCGTGCGAAAGTTGCACCGTTGAATCCGCCGTTACAGGATACGAGACTCAGTGCGATACGAAGTGTGTGTGTGTGTGTGTGTGTGTGTCTTAAAAGTAAGAAGAGCACAACAGTCTAAGACACGCATGTAAAAAGTGCACCCTGGTTTCACGTGCACTGTTTTCCCTGACTGTGTTTACTACGTTTTTACGGTGTGTATGTTGGATCATGTGGCCAAAAAAAAACCACAGGATTTGCAGAGTAATGAAATGTCTCGTAATTCTTACTAACCCTTCTCAAAGTTTTGAATCTGCCTGTTGAATACAAATAGATCTTGAAAGTTGAAGTGTGGTAACGTGCGGTAAAGTTTTACCCTTCTATCTACGCTCATCCCTCGGGTCACACTCCTACAGTGACACACGAACCATTTCAAATAAGACCCCCTCTGGTTTCTTTCAGATACACTTCTGCTGCACCTGTGGGGAATTGTGTCCAGGCCTGCTCTGTAGCTTCTCGACTTAAATCTGATATTAAAATGATCACTACCAATTTCATTTACTGGGGTAGTAAATACTCTTATTCATTTCAGTGCAAGTCTCAATACCATCTGTGGCAGCAGGTGGCATAGTGGCTATAGCTGTCACTTTACAGTGAAAGGGCTTCAGTTTGAATCCCACCTAATGCAATAGTGGCCTTCATCAAGACACCGTGCCTGAAATGATGCAGTAAAAATGACTGTGATTTATAAATGGGTTAATCACTATAAGTATCTTCATGTTGTAAGTCACTTTGGAGAAAGGTGTCAAAAATATAATTTAACAGTATCTACAAGACCATTAAAAGTCCCAACATCAGTATCAGTTGTGTCAACAATATCAGTATCGATGTAACTAACTTAAGGCTCTTAATTTCACCACTGAAACTGCTGTTTCTTATCTCAACATGAACTGTCCACGTTAAATAAAATATCATAATTAACAATGGCAGTGTAGACATTGTGACAATATAAACAAACATCAGTATTGACATTTGTGCCAATATTAATGTCAAATGTTAATATCAGTAACAGTGATAGTATGTGTCAGTTGTAGTGTCTATGCCTGCCTACAATAATCTCAATAATAAGTGTTAATTATACTAATGAAATAATAATAATATAATGACTAGTAATAATAACTGTTAGCTCTACCAGTTCACTATCACTTATGTTCAGTTCAGTACCAGTTCGGTATCACTGAAGTGCATTAGTATTAAAGATGTAACTGCTGATGACAATATCTAAAACAATAGCAGTAATATAATAATATCCATAATAAATGTCAATAACAATACTAAGAATATAAATGTAGATAGAGTGCAGTTTCAGTAATGATGCCTGTAACTTTAACAACAATGGTGTCAGTAACTGCTGAAGACAATATCTATGACAGTAGCGCTAATATGAATAATGTGCGCCAATAACTGAATAATGGTTGATGTGTGGTAAATGTGTGGTGACAATGTTGAAGGAGTTCCGCCCCGTCGGCAGCCAACTGGATCGTTTCTCTTACTGTTCTTTAATGAGGATTAAAAGATGGTCAGTAAACATCAATGAAAGGAGTGGGTTTGTCCTCGATGGCCTGTCAATCGCTTCATGCTCGTTCAGCTGTGAAACTGATGTCGGTTAACAGTCGAATGCAGAAAGCAGCAGCTGGCTGGAAGGAGGTGTGTGAATTGGGGCGGATGGCACACGGAACTTGTATTTGTTTTTGTTTTGCCTCTTTCTTTCCCATCTCGGCCATGCTTTGCTGCAGGTGTGGCCATGGTGCCCCATGTGACAGAGCGGTTCCGTGTTAGATGTGCACATGCCCCTCTCCCCCCCCCCCAAGCGGAACAAGGTGGTGATTAATGGAGCGAGTGATTTTGCACTCCAGGGAGCACCGCCACGCTGCCAATAGTCCTGTCTTGTCGTGCCTCTCAGGGGAGATGACGGGAGACAAGAGAGGACTTTTGGAAGGAAGCCGTGTTTCTGCCACAATCAAAGCTGTGGTCTGATTTTAACCCTCAATCCTGTGCTTACAAGGGAACCACAAGGGCTGCAAGGCGGGGTCAAGTTGAATGCCTGTCCATGGTCTTCACACTTTAGACAAGAAAGTGATTCAGTGTACAAGTGTGTGATGTTGGACTTTGCCGCGTGGTAAAAGTCCAGTTTAAGGTATGAAGTGTGCTCCTGTGCAAACAGCTGCCTCCAGGTTTCTCTTCCTGCTTTTGGTGTCAAGGGCAGGAAATGTTTTTGGAGGGAAAGTCAGGACAATCCAAGTCACTTCCTGCTCTGGGCGCGTGTCTTGGTTTGTGTCCAGCACTGGAACTCGGAGGAAAAATAGCCATTAAAGAACTTTACATGTGGTCAAATGTAAGATTTAATCTCATGGTGGGACCCTGCCATCGAACCCCAGCTTTAATTGAAGGGTGGTACAGCAAGAGGTGGGGTCCTTCAATCTGAAGTTTGTGGCTTTAACAAGTGCACCACCTGATGTTGTAGTAGGGTCTGGCATACATAGATGAAATGCAGGGTAGTGCTTAGAGCTGCCGTCTTGTACTCAAAGGACTTAGGTTTGAATCAGCCATCCTGCTCTTGCACCCTTGCACAAAGTTCTTGGCCTGAACTGGTTTTACTGGACAGTAAAAATCAACTTACTGGGTAAACTGGTGTAAGTAACATAATATTTTAAGTCACTTTGTCCAAAGTGTCAGCTACAGTAAATAACTCCCAATAAAAGTATGGTGTGGTAAGCTGCTTGTAGGACTGTTGGAGTAGGAGATTCTGTTAAATGGAAAGTTTAAATGCAATAATTATTTACATTAAAAGATGCAACCCATCCTCAATTTTTTAGAGTGTATGAGGGAAGGAGGTGTCCAGATCTGGCAAGCGTTCAGATAATTGAAAACATAATTTAAACATAGTGTTTTTAAGTGCACTATGTATTAAAGTTTTAGCAGTTTTATAACCTAATGTAATGTGCAATGAACATGTAATGCACCTAATAAAATGAAATAGTATTGAAACACATACATACAGTACACTGAGTTATAGGTAAAAAGCACTTCGCTGCTGCAAGGGTGCTAGCAGGTGCTTCAAAACCAATAGTGGAGATGGTTGGATGGCTCTTTTCAGCACACGGATCAAAACTGTTTGAAACCCCGTTCTGTGCATTCATGATGTTATGCACTTATTTTATGTTTTTATATTTATGCTTAACATTTTTTCAGTATTTATGATTTTCCTTTTTTCAGGAATATTTCTACAATGTTCCCTAAAACCTAAAATCCGTAACATAAAGGATGTACTGTGTGTGTGCGTGCGTTTGTGTGTACACACAGACACATGCGTACACATTCTAAAATTTTGAAATAGATCACTCGAGATGTGTGGTGAACTTTCCTCTCTGGTGTCACATTGAGGGCCTGAGGACAGTTTCTGCTTGCTTGCCTTGGTTTGCACTGCAGGGTGCTCCAGGGCACACCGTGTGTGTGAGTGTGACTCTGGGACACACCCGTGTCTTTCTGTTTATCTCCTGGTGATATTTCAGGACAGGTCCATCGTCACTCGCCGAGGTCAGATGGGGTCACGTCTGAGGAGCTGCTGGTGGAACATAAGTGCCCAGACACTGTGGAATGAGAAGCGTGTCGTGAGAGGTGTCACGTGCCAGTCACATGGTGGACAGCAGCCAGCCCCACACCACCACACCTCATTTGTACCTCTTCTCTTTACACCTCGGGCCTCTTGTCCTGTTGTATGTGCAACTTGACACGCTCTGGTTGGGGGGCGGTTTGATTTAAGCTTTAGAAAGTTCTCTCAGAGTGAGTGGAGCTGGTTAAACTTCATGGGAGCAGGTTTGCCAAGACGAGATGGCTAGTTGCTGTCATGCTCCTGTCTTGTTTATTTTGGACCTGTTGGCATCCCCTTTGTGCTCCTGACTGTTAGTGTTTTTGTTAAATCTTGTGTTTTCTTGGTGATTTCTCAGCTGTTTGCTCTTTGGCCCCTGTTGCACTACAGAGGCTGCAAAATATGCCCCTTCAACAGCTTCCAGGAAAGCTACTGGGGCTCACCGGGTTGCCACAGTGCAGAATGGGAACCTTCACCAGGCAAAGGCATGCCTCTGACACAGTACCTTAAATGGAGCAGGCCGTTTCTGGACGCCGCTGTCACTCAAAGTTGTCCGTCTTGAGCTCCAAACTTAACACTTGCCTCGAGTGTCATTGCGGGGCAGAGGGATGATTGGGGGGTTATGTGGGTGGGGCACAGAGATGTCGACAAAATAAAAAAATATCCTGATTATGCCTGAATAAAATTTTATAATAACAGTGGTCGACCTCATTAAAGTGTTTGGGGGTCATTGCATATTTCCACATCTGTTCTTATCTGTGTCTTCAGCCATGCTGGTCTCAAAATTTTTATTGTCTAATATCTGTTTTTTTGTCTTCTCAGTTAAATTTGCTATTCGCTGTAATTAGAATTAGTCATAGATGCTTACAACCATCTTCTTCGAGATGGAGAGATCCAGGTCCTGCATTGATTCAGAAAAGCAGGCATTTAACCAAACAGTTTGCATTGTTTTTGAAGATCTTCTTTGTTGACATAGAGAAATAAACTGTCTTTAGCTAAACAAATTCACTTTTGGCACACGTAAGACAAAAAAAACTCTTTTCAGCAGATTGTTGTAAGAGCATCGAAACAGCTTATAGGTGAGAAAAGTGAGGGATGTGAAGAAGCTGAGGGATTGAGGAAGAAGTTGAAGTTGTGACTGAGGAAAGCTCATCAATTGGAACGGTGTTAATCGGACCAATACTGTGGTCAGGTCTAGAGTATAAGAAGGCAGTCTGTTTATTTTTGTCATTAACTGGGTAAAAGAGTCTTGTTTTCCCCATCACGTACATCTAATGATTGAAAGGTATTTGTTTGCTGTTGTTTGTCCTTGCGCGGTGTCCTTTGTGTCTATCGTGATTAGACTGGGAATGAGCTTCTTCTGTCCCTCAGAACCGATTAGTCACACCCAACATTCAAATAGGGTCTCAGACCACATTTTTTGACCCACCTCTCTACAGCAACACAAACTTGAATAATATCCTCTACTATGGTCACCTCTGTATTTATCATTTTCTGTATGCAGCTACTGATGTAATGTGAATCTTCTGAAACTGGGGCTGACTGTGCTTGAGAATCATGTGTCTGCACCACTGTGTGTTTGTTGGTGAGATGCACAATTGTTTATTGTCAGTTGTAGTCACCTTGGAGAGAAGTGACTACTAAATGAGTGAATGTAAATGTAATGATTCAACTTTAGCTACCTATTACAGATAATGGTGCTTCAACACAAAATCAACGCATGGTTTATAAAATGATCTTATAAAAGTGGAACATAGCATTAAAAATAAAGGCAATCAGGTATAGTGTACAAGCCTTTGTCCCCACAAGTACTACCAAGCAACCTTTTGTTCTGTAGTGTGTGCTTTGCACGGGCTGCAGCTATGACATGAGATGCTTTCAGTTTTGAGCAAAATCGAGAGTGAGAGCGAATCAGCGGTCTCTGATCATGCAGGGTCAGGTGCCCCTCTCATTTCTGAACGTCGCTCTTTGAGGAAATGAAAAAGAAGTGCCTCTTGAGATGCCTCCCTGGTTGCTCCTCATGCTTTTTTAAGCTGTTTTGTGGTTGGAGCGTTTAAAGTAAAGGAGGTAATTTTAGTGGAAATGTAATTCATTGATGGTGAGCGGGAAACCTGACGTCGTCGTCCCACGCTTGTCTGCACCTCACACCTCTTTATGGGTGGGCCACCAGGCCACGAGGTGTGGCGTGGCTTGTCTGTCCTTTTTGGAAAGCCACAGCCTTGCAGATAGGCAAGTTCTTTGTGGTTTCTTGGGTTCAACACCGGCTTTTGTGGTCACAGATGAGTCTTCTGAAATGTGTTGCACCTTGTTGGTGCTCCAGTAGGAACACACAGGGAACTGTTGTGTAAATGGGTAAATCGTTGTAAGTAGCTTGGTGTGCAAAGCTCACATTTTAATTGGCCTCCGAGAAAAGCACCAGATAAATCGTTGCATTTAGAGTACTGAGCTGTGTAGACCTGTGTAATTTTTATTCTGTCAGTTGAGAATGACTACCTGGATTAAGGGTACTACAGCAGGACCAGTGATTTAAAGCCAGCATCTTCAGTTTGAAGAAGACTGCTCTAGCCACTGTACCACTTGCTGGCCAAACTTGTGGTCCCGGTTTTGTTTAACTTTTTTAAGCTTTGTCAAGGCATTTACCCTGAATTGAAGCAGTAAAATTTGCTCAGCTGTATCAATTGGTAAATAATTATTTAATTTGTAAAAAAGTGTTAGACAAATAAATGTAAAGATAAACGGTTGGGCAGTGTTTTGTCAATATCAGATGAGGATATAACACAGTTGTGACAGTGTGGGGCCACAGTTAGTGATTGGACCTCCTCTTCTGCACAGTGCCCTCATGCCATCACGGCCCCATTGGTAGTCCTCTGAGACTAATTGGGGGGAGGGGGGGGGCATCAGACTATGTGGTGGTCATTAATCAGCTGAGATACCATGAGGCCTGGCCCACCACCCCTGGCCGCCCTGCCCGGCTGTGAGGATGTAGGTCAGTGCTGCGGCTGTGGCAGCCCTTACCGGGCCAGCGCCTTTAATTGTTTTAATCTGTGACAGGCAACCTATTATCCTGATTAATGTTGGCCCCTTGTTTGATGGATACAGGAGGCATCAGTTATCACCCTGTCTTACCCTCCCCTATCGAGGCACAGGGATTCTTAAAACTTTGGTTCTCAGGGTTGCTGATACGTTCAGGGTAAGAAGCAGGTAAAAAAGTACATAGGATGAGGATGGTGGCAATAATGCTGTTGCAAAGTGGTGCTTAGTGTCCTTTGCTAGTTTCACAAGTTTGCAGACACCTGTGTTTTGAACTGACCTCATGTATTTGGTTATTTGCAACTTCTGTCCATTTATGCTGCATGGCTGTTGACGGCTACTTGTTGATTTCTGGCCAGACCAGGCAAACCCACAGAGGGAAACTGACACTTGTCTGGCCTCGTCCCCGTTGCTATATCGCTAGTTGCAGCTTTCTGAGGTTGGAGCCCTCCAGTGTGGCTCACCACTGGCGTGCCAGACATCAGTTTCCGCATTCAGCGCGTCATAAAATGGGGCCAAGTGGTGCGTGACCGGTTCTTCTTATCAAAGAAGAGAAGAGAAACAGAAAATCCTGCCGTGCTCGTACGATTCAGCGCCTGTGCTTCTGCCCTGTTGCACAAAGCCATAAATAAATTGTTTGGCATCAAGCCCCTTCCTTTTCATTCCGTATGAGGAAAGTTTGTGTTCAGGCCCCGGAGCAGTGCAGCTCCCTGGCAGGTAGAGAGCACCGTCACGAGTGCTAAAACACCCCATCCCGTAGCACATCCAAAGAGAGAGAGGAAGCTGTTCTAAAGTTCAGTGGGACACTTGAAATAAACAGTCTTCAGTCAGACTGTTCTCCCCTCCCACATCTCCTGTTGCCAGGAGTCTGGGATTTGACCCACTTCTGTCTGAAAGAGCAGGGTCCGATCCCATCAGTTGACGAGCCTGTTCTTCAGGAGCTTGTTTTTCAGTGTTGTGCAGCCAAGCACACACACTCGCTTGCAGACAGCTGTTGTGTGAGTGTCCTGTGCAGATCCATTCTGGCGCAGCCAGGAGGCCGAGGGGAGTGCTGTGGCTTCCTGTCTACAGAAGCTTACTAGAGAACGTGGGAAAAGCCAGGGCCGTCATAGCTTGCTGCTAGGACAGACCCTGCTGCCTCTCAACCGCCCATAGGAAGTCTTTTCTTAATGCAAATAAACACATACTGATGCACAAAGGGCATTTTGCTTGCTGAGCGTCAGAGATGGGAAGTGGCATTGCTCTTGGCAGTGCTGTTGGAGAGCCGATTAGCAGCTGTCGGCACAAAGGGACGCACAAGTGGGCCGATTTGTTAGAAACATTTCAGTTTGACTCGCTGGAAAGGCTCTGGCCTTCAATGGGACATTATTACCGTCTCTGTTATCCTTATTATAGTTTGTCGTCGTTTGCAACAGTCATGTGCGCTGCCCACCTGATCAAAACCAGTATACCCATGAATTATGGGAACTGACAGGAACCGCACTCACTGGAAAATTCAAATTTCCATTAACAAAAAAGATTGACCCCCGTAGCCCCCAGTGTTCCTATTTAAAAAAAAAACAGTCCAAATTCTGTTTTATGTATGGGATGCATGTTGTTTATTCTTACACATTTGGCAATAAATATATTTTATTGCTGTGATCCACATGAGAAATATGTGTTTGACTTGAGTGTCTGAACGTGTTCAGAAAAGGTATAATTTTACCTGCATCAAATGAACTGAATTAAGTAATATTTGATTGCCTTGTGTGCAATTTGTAAACCGTTTGCCTGTTTTTACTTGTCTTTATGGATTTGTTTTTTTCTGTTTTTTCTTTGTACTGTTCATAAGAAAATGTAAAATATATACAGTCCAGCCCAGGACAATACCAGCATGTGTTCTCCTTATGCCAGTATTGCAAAATTCAGTCAGGATAGAAATATAGTTTGCGTGTGTGTGTGTGTGTGTGTGTGTGTGTGTGTGTGTGTGTGTGTGTGTTTGCACGCGTGCATGAATTCTATATTCTTGCACATGTGGGCTGCAGTAGCCCAGTGCTGCTTGCAACTCAGAATTACTGATAATCTTTGTGTTGAGGCAGGGTTTCTAAGAAAGGAAGGAAAGAAGGACAAAAAACAAGCTAAAACACGAAGCGGTAAGCAAGCCAGGCTGCAGCCACGCGCTGAGGCTGTTCTCTGTGCTCACTCCTATGTCAGTTATCAGATTCGAGGGGGATTTGTCCCTACAAGCTCCTGCACCCAGGCCCTGTCAGGGTTTCACTGTGCATCTGATACACAAACACATCTCTTATCCAGACAGGATCTGTGGCTGTGCTGTAGCAATCGCTGGCAAGCTGTTCATATTTTTACAGAAATTACATGTATTTCTTTTAAAGAGCATGGGCAAATTGGAGGGTCAGTCCGTAACGCGTCTCATGGAAACAGGACGCAGAACGGGGAGCAAAGAGCCAAAGAAGGAACAGGAAATTCCTTTAAGCGCTTTTTCTTTGCAGTACTGCTGTCCAAATATGGTGAGGTCAAACACCTTCCTCCTTTGCTCAGCTCTCCTGCTTGCCACACAAGTGCTGCGGTCCTGGGGCCAACTTGATTATATGCAGATTTATTCATATTGTTTACCCAGTCGCATATCAGCCAGGTTTGTGTTTGAATAGCTTGGCCTGTGGTTTTGGGAGATTGCTGGCAGCCTGAGAGCAACGGGAATGAATGAGTCATGGAGTTGAGGAGTAGTGGGTGGTATGGGGACTATCCCATCATCATACCCTGCTGCATCCAAAACCTTTGGTACTATCACAGAAACCCACGTCCCGTGTCAGTACCATGGCTGGGGGTTGGCAGCTTGATCACAGGCTAAACAAACCAGACCCCTTCAGTCAGCACAGATGCTTGTGTTGCTGGTAGCTGGTGCTTGTTCAAATGGTATTTATATTCATACAGTCACAGCAGGAAGAGAGTAACTAAATAAATCTCTCAGTATCAAAATAAAATACTCCAGTAATAGGAAGGTGCAGAATATGGTGTAAAAACCTGATGCTGCTCATCATCTTACACTGGAGGAAGTTAGGTTCAGCTTTATGAACCTGCATTTCCTCATCTCGCATAGTTTTAATTTTTAATTTTTTGTACCAGAAAAGGCGAGTGGGAGGGCAGAGGATACTAGGGAAAAACGTATATGTAATTATCGATTTAATTTTCCTTAAGTGTGTTAAGAAAAGCCCAGAGCGATTGAGCCTTTTTACCTTGACAGGTGTGTGCCGAGGCCAACCACGGCCTCACATGCCTCCCCCTAAACCCGGCTGCCTCGGTGAACCTCCCAAGCGCTCTGAGAGGAAGGGCCTCTCCTGTTAATTAGCCATTCACTGCAGGCCTGCCCAGCTCCCCCACGGACCGTGCTAAGATTATCGCTACAAGCCAGGAGTCAAGGTTAGTGGTAATGATACGGTGCAGTTTCAGCAAGAGGCTGAGATAGGCTATTCCGACACGCGCAGCAGTGCGGGGCAGAGGGGCAAGGGGAGCACGGAAGCACAGTTTCGTATCTTGCTCTTTGGTGGGGGGGGGGGGGGGGGGGT
>UFQX01000056.1:736031-782232 GCA_900497675.1 Arapaima gigas
GGGGGGGGGGGGGGGGGGGGGGGCTCAAAAGTGTCAGTATGAGGAAAGGCAGCTGCCCTGCTGTAAGATTATAAAATTACTCTCAAATTTGTCCTTTTAAGTTTTAATTCAATCTATAAGATTTATTGTATTATACTTAACAGTTCAGAGCTTCATAAATAACAAACTTGATTTATTAATTCTCATTTAGTTAATTCAGTGTTGCTTGTGTATGAGATCCTCTCATACACGTTAGAGTTTTCTTGCACTAACATCAGTTTGAGTATTTATTTCTCTGCCATCATATTTGGTTCATTGCAGTATGAATTATGTGATCTATCTCAGCAGCAGCTAAATCTGCAAATCAATGTCTCCATACTGGGTGGTGGATTATCTTGTCTTGGTTGAGTTCATCAGCAAGTTTGTAGTGTGCAAGAGGGCCCACTTTGCTTATTTTCCCAACTTTTTAAGTTATATCTGCTAAGCAGCAAGTAGCTAGTTTTAAGTTCCTTGAACCCCTGATAAGGAAGCTGTGAAATATTACTGATTTACCAAAATTGCTACACCCATTTTCCATTTTGTCACCCTTCCTCTTCTCTATACCTTTCCCTTTTTAACCTCCCTGTTGTGGATTCCATTCATTAATGTTTCTGGATGTCAAAAGTTCTATATTTTGTGTCCTGTCCCATAACCACCTGTGAACAAAGGTTTTTAAGTGTTATGTCCCAAACTGAAGCTGTTATACTGCTAAGTCCTCAGGCACATTATGGGGCACGTTTTGCTTTAAAATAATACCACGTCTTTGGAGATGAGGCTTGCTCAACTTCCTAGAACTTACATTTTTGCACGGTCTCAGGAAGATATAATGTAACCCCACTTATTAGGGGCAACACTTGATGCCACTGTGACTTTCGGCTTTATCGTGAGGCCACTATTGAAGTTTTAAATGTATACATATTTTTACATGTTGTTCCCATGTTAACATTTTCTACCTTTAGATGCTATCAACAATCACACATTTTTGGTATTCAAGCCACCATGACTGCATGTTTCAGTATTTGTTTTCCTGCCGTAGGAATTTGATACAGCAGTTTGATTTCAGCTCAACCTTGATGGCTTAAAAACAAGGAGACAATGCAACCAGAACTTCTGTAATATGACCTTTTCTTTGATACACACACGCATTCGGAGGAAGTTTGTTAGATTCATGAGCAAGAGCCGTGCAAAGGTCGGTATCAGTCATCTGGGTCGACAGCTCTCCCAGGTGTCTTACTTGTCAGATATACATATGGATAGACAGCAGCCTAACAGGGCTTCTACTACGTGACTCTGTGCTCTCGAGGGTAGCTCTGGTCTTTAATTTTTGTGTGTGCGCTTGTGTTTACATGTGTGTAAAGGTGGGCTGGCCAGAGAAGGGTGCTGCCTGAGGCCTCCTGGCTTGGAAAATTATTTGTGTTGAAGACCAACACCAAGAGTTTGAGCAGCTAGACTTGACAGCCCAAAGCACATTGAGTCTTGATTTTGGGAATCAAAAATTTGTCTTCTTCTCATAAAACTGCCCTGTTTCATTTAAAAATTGCAGTTATCTGTGAAAAGATTTTAGAACAAGAGCTGTGAGCTGAATGTTATTATATTTGATGGACTCTTCGTAAAGAAATCCTTACTTCTTATTGACTGCTTCCCAGGGACCAGTCAAAATGCTGACTGTTTGTAACTCCTCCTCCTTCCAGAGGAAGCTGCCTGTCTACCCATACTGCTCAACGCTGGCCAACTTCCGCATCGAGAAGAAGATTGGTCGAGGACAGTTCAGCGAGGTATACCGAGCCACCTACCTGCTAGAGGACAAGCAGGTGGCCCTGAAGAAAGTCCAGGTAATTGTTCATGGGGGCTCCAGAAATGAGGAGATCTGGGAATTGTGCGACATAAAGAGCCAGAGGCTATGTTGGAGTGGCCTTCATCTCACCTCCAGACTGCAAATCCCCCTGAGTACTGACTGGGTAGCAAAATCTAAATCATGCTGCATTGCTTCATTTGTAGGTATAATTCTCTGGCCATTGTTGCTGCAGTGTACAGCGGGTGGGCAGGGTTTTCTGATGTGACACAGAAGATGCCTGTGATCTTTACGTAAAGAACATATTGCCATAATAGAAGTACACGTGACTGGAGAATTGCAGTTGAGAAAGTATATATGAAGTCTGGGCGGTGTCACCTGCAAAAGATTTCTGATGCAGTAGTGGGATTTATAGAGAAAGGTGATGAGGGGGGAGTACAAGCATCTTATTGAAGATTTTGTTACATGGTGTAAGTCAGACCATCTCCTGCTTAATACCAGCAAAATAAAGCTGGTGGTTAATCTTCACCATGTTAAGGAACCATTGGGTCCAATTAGTCATCCAATCCCATCAGTACTTGGGGGAACAGACAGCACCAAACTGCACTGGTCCCACAACACAGATGCTCTGTGTAAGAAAGGACAGAGCAGCTTGTATTTTAAGGTTAAGGGTCCTTTAATGTAGACAGCAACATCTTCCACATGTTCTTCCAGACCGTAGTCACCAGTGTGATCTTTTATACCGTATTGTGCTGAGTGGAACATCACGTATGGTGAGAGGCACAGACTCAAACTTCAAGAAAGTGGGTTTTGTTATGAGTCAGAGCCCTGATTTGGTGGAAGCTATGGCGGAGGCCAGGGCGAGGAGGAAGCTACAGTCCTGGACAATGGTGCCCGTCCCCTAAATGAAGTAATCATCATGCGGTTTTTTTAGCCACTGGGTTTTTCAGCTTAGGTGAGCTAAGAAGCACTTCTGGTATTCCTTACCAACCTACCAACAGCCATCCACCTACATAATGTGCCACATGGATCCATCAACCATTGATTGCATTTATTGCTCTTATTTATTGCTTATTTATTTTCTTGTTTGTTTTTTGTCTGCTTTTGTTAAATATTTACCCTTTTTTATTGTTATGTGTGCTATGTAATCAGCTGGTGTATGGCAAATTTCCTTGTGGGGATCAAGTCCTGTCCTATTGTGTGAAAATAAATATGTACTTTACTTGCTATTTTTCTAGATATTTGAGATGATGGATGCCAAAGCGCGCCAGGACTGCATCAAAGAGATTGACCTTCTGAAGGTGAGGTTTTAATGATTATTGATCAGTCCAGCTGTCTTTAACCTCAAATCCAGCTGTGTCCAGGTGTATTTGAAGCCCTTAAGTTTGGATAAAATATAATCACAGTTCCGTTTATATATATTTACATATACTATAAAATATACTGTAGTGTATTTATATAGTATTCATATAATATTTAAGTGTGAAATTTGAAAAAGCTAGCCAATTAGAAGCATAGTTATAGAAAAAATGACTTTGCTAGACAAGGTTCTCAGAGTGACCTTTATTTATAGAGAAGTCTTTAAAAAACTGTGAAAGTAAGGAAATTATGGAAAATACAAATGCCATAAGATCATTTCGAATACAGAAATGTGTTTATCGCATATATTTCTTTTTTCCACATTAAAAACAGTAGTTCAGTATTTCTGGTGTCTTGACACAAGTCAAATTCCAAGTCAACATGGAGAATCACAATTGCACGTCTCTGTCAGTGTTTAATGGTCAAGTCCATTTAAGGTCATGAGTAATATGACACAATACAGTTTATTTTAATAGTGTATAATACATTTTGTTCTCCTGAACACAGACAGAGCCTTCTCACATGGTTCCTGGTATATATAATACGCTTGGAAGAGACATTATATATTAAAGTACAACTATGAAAAGAATAAAAGTGAAGAGATGAATAAATGAATAAAAGAATAAATGCATCAATAAATATAAGAAATGCAGTCATCATGAAGTGCTTTATGATGATAAAATGGACAAATAATGAACGTGGTAACTCGTGGAGTAGATGAGGTAAGGTGGGGGGGGGGGGGTTGAAGTCTTGTCACCGTCTTCAGGCTCAATAGCACCACATCTGTGTGTGCTCATGGCTGTCGAGAAAGAGACTGATCATGGCACACGTCATGCTTCTCTTTCTCCTCGTCAATCTGAGAGCTCTGTTCAAACGGGAGGAGCTTCTTTTCATGTGTGCAACTGTGGGGAAGAAGAAAGGGGAAGACTTGTGTGCTTGGCTAGGGGCAGGAAGACCAAGAAGGGGGACTCCCAGACAAGGAGGGATTTGCATTTGCAGCAGGGAGATTCATAGGCTTGTTTGAGGCTCGAACCCCGTGCAGTAGAGCTGACAGAGTGAGTTCCTCATACTCTCGTGACTGGGTTTAATAAAAGAAGCACCACCCCAGGAGCTGGGGTACACCAGCCACATCTTCCATCTGGGTTGCATAGCGTGTCCCCCTGAGGAGTTTTCCCAACCGAGGTACCCAAGGCCCAGCAAGATGTTCAATGGGTGACCATCTCGCCCAACAGCTGCTCCCTCTGATGGTGACATGGTCCATACTGCCCTGCAGAAAAACACCCGATAATTGTTGTTAATGTTGACAACACACACATTTAATTTTACTGTCTTTGTGGATTCCTTGGAATTCTACATTATTAGTAAATGCGACCCTGATGATACATGAAAACATTGTGTGGAAAAGGCAGCAGGGGGTGAAGTGGTTAAAACCACTGTCTCTCACTCCAGGTTCAAATCCTTGTTCCTACTATAGTATAGTACCCTTGATCAAAATATGTGCCCTAATCTGGTGCGGTAAACTTTACTTAGCTGTATAAATGGGTGAGTCACTGTAACTTATTGTTAGTTGCAATTACACAAATTGTCCTGAACATGCAACTGGGTTAGGGACCGACAGCTGGGTCACAGTCGCATTGATCATACTTCAGATTGTACTTGTGACAGGGTGATTATTTGTGTAGAAGTCCACCATACAGTAACTTCTTTTCAAACATTTGTTGTTGTTTTTTACCCATTTTGTTTTATTTCTGGCCACATTACAATACAATATTCATACCATTATTAAATAATTCACTTACAGTATGTTCATTACGTTGTTTAAATACTTCAGTACTCTGTGCCATACAACAGTGAGCTGTAGTAACGATAAGCAAGGTGATCTCTCGCAACAGTAACCCCACTGAGCTCATTGATGGTCGGTCAGCAGACTGCGGTGTGACCTGTACAGGAGGCAGAGGTGGTTTTATGGGAGATACTGTGGCGGTCATTGGAAGATGTTTGCTGCTCCTGAGTGTCTGCATACAGCGACAGTTTCTGTTTTGTGATGCTATTGTGCTGGGTTAGGCCACACTGTGTTATGGCACAGGAGATGAGAGGGACATTTGTGTAGGGTATTCAGTGCGAGTTCGCTTCTGTGTGATGCACAATAAAGGGAAGATGTGTTGAATTAACCTGCCCATGTCCCCATCTTTGTGTGATATGACACTTCGAGAACATTTAGTACGGTGTGTGATGCGAGAAGATGGTTTCTGTCTGTGTGGGCAAGGTGCTGCCATTGTGTTGTAGCACACAGTCTCGTACGGTGTTCTCTTTACTCAGTCTTTACACTACGATGTCACATATACATGCTGTGCAGCAATGTGTGATGTTTTACATTTTTATGACATTGTCAGAACATTTTTCATCTGCAGTACCAGCTAGAAGCGCTCAATTGTGTCGTAATACTAAATATGTTTTTGTGCAGCTATTACACTACAACGTTGTACGGTACATTGCAGGTTCATGTATACACGTTTCAATGAGGTAGAGGATGCTCATTCACATACCAGAATTCCTGGAAATCATCAAAATTACTTTTTTTATACAGTTTTTGTTTGTTTCAGTTTTTGAAAAATTTATTACTACTACTTATTTATGTAATTATTGACCATTGTAAGTGCAAGTCTGTTGTACGTCAGGTACATCATCAGTCGAGGACAGCCTGTGTTTAGCAAACACTTTTCTTCAACGCAGTGTGTAATTCAGAGTAAACAGGGTTTCATCAGTGGACAGCGATACAGCCTCGAGACTCTTGGAAGCACAGCCATTTGGTCCAATATCACCATTTTTATTGGCGCACACTATAGCGTTGCTGCATGTAGAACTGAAGATGAGTCTCTAAACCGCTCTATGTCACATTCCACTAAAACTGTTTAAGTAAAAAACAAACTCTTGGGCCCGATTAACTTCTTAAGGGGACCCACTGTATCCCTGCGCTTCTTAGGCTTGTGTGCACAAACGCACGCACGCACGCACGCTCAGAGCTTTCCTGTTGTTGGGAGCTCTTATTTTTTACTTCTGGTGGCAAAAACACTTGCTGAGGGAGCTTGGCGCAGCTGAGGGTCTGGGGGCTCCATTCGCCTGGAGAGTTGGGCAGTAGCCGTTGCTGTCTGGCCTGTATCAGTTTCTCTTCCATTTATCACAGTCACCGATGCTCTCAGCTACCAAGGTGCTGAACAAATACTTGGACAGGTGAAACTGGGGAAGTCTTCTCTTCAGGTTTCATTGCAAGGATTTTCTTTCATGAATTATTCAGACACATTGCCGTTGATCTGTGCTTCTCTCTGTCTGAAGTGCTTTCATACCTGCTTAGTGAAGTAGCAGCTGACTGACCGGGTTCCCTTGAAAGGTTCATTTAAACACTGCAACAAAAAACACAGGCGTCTTTTCCAGGAACGCCAGGCCTCATTAATGCTACGGGGTGAAGGAAAGCAGCGTGCGCAGGTGAAGAAACACCTCATTTGCAGCTGTCACAGCAGGGTAACGCACTGAGAGGCCGGGGGGTGGGTGGTTAAGGGGCTGCTGGCACAGAATTCTAGGCTGGCAGCTAAGTCTGATGGCCTGCCAGTGAGGCTGTATGCCAGACTTGTCTGGGGGGTCCCCGTATGCAAGCAGCTCCGCGGGTGATTGGTCGGCTGCCGCAAACAGGAAGTGGGTGGAGCTTTGGAGGCTGGAATGGCCTGGAGGCCGTCATGATTCTGAAGAAAGATAAATGTCATCGGAAGGTTTATGGTTTTCCCTTTTTAACAGCTGATTCTAAATCAGGCAGCAGGGAGTGTGTAGAGCCACCACATTTGGACTCCACGGACCCAGATTCAAATCTCACCTCCTGCTGCAGGAGCCTTGATCAAGGTTCTTACCCTGAACTAACAGTAAAAATAAATACTTGGTTATATAAATGGGTAAGTCACTGTAAGCTTCTTCGAGAAAAGTGTCTGCTAAGTAAATGTAAGTATAACCCTGTGCCCCAACTGCAGTTGAGGATCACCATTATTGTATTTGCGTCTCCACTCGTTGAGCTCCTGCATGGAAAAGAGAAAAGGGCAGCAGGCAGAGGGACTGAATTAGAGCTACAAAAGGCCAGAGACCTATATATAGATCCGGCAAAGCCGACAGGCTGTCCCGGTTCTCTTTGTTTTACTCGGCACATCGCTGTCTTTTTTTGGGAAGAAGACAAGTTTTTCACAAGCAAAAGCACTACAGCCACTGTGGAAGAAGTTGTTTACCACCCTGTTTTGCGAACTTGAGGAGAAGCAGATCTGTGAAATGGTACCATGTGGCAGCACAGCACACAAAGAGCTATGAGCAGGTGGTGTATGATTTAAGGACATGGAAGTATACCCTAAAGGTTGGCTCAAGTCCTACAGGATGCGTAGCTTGAATTTCTCCAGTAAAAACTTCTGTGTGTAAATGGGGAAAAAGTGTCAGGTACTTTGGGTGTAAGTATAATTTAAGAAATTAAATCTACAGAATACAAACGACCCTCTGTTCAGTTAAGAAGCTCACTTGGCTGATATAGGAAAAACTGAGGGAGGCCCTTTGCATCCCTTGCCCTTACCCCGCACATACACTTTGCATACTCTTTTGCATATTTTATGTATACATTGGCCATACTCTGCTCATATCTTTGCAAATCCTTCATCTACTTTTTGCATGCCATATTTTCACAACCGATAACCGAGTCTTTTTGTCGGTAAAGTACAAATGTGTTGAAAGATATGTGCGTTTCAACTTGCATGTCGCTCTTTCAGAGGACTTTGTGAGAATTTGCAGTAGGATCCATAGCTACCCACATGTTGTTAGGACAGATAACATGTAGGTATAACATGTCATGGATTAATTAACACGGAATTGATTAACGTTGCGGTGTAACATTTTAAATGCCCATCTGTTATTGCATAGACTGGAGCAACAATCGATACATCAGCGTAGTGCAACAAGACAGAAACTGTTTAACCTATATCTGTCTTGTCTGAAAAAGCTTTTAATAGGCAAATGTAAAGTGCACTGTCAAAAACACCCAAGTTTGTTTATCATTATGGCTGTTCATAGCATCAGCACAAAAACAAAAGTGTGATGTTATTTGTTCGTTGGCGTTTGCTGTTTGTACTATATCTTGGGATTTGACCACTTTAAGAAGTGTCTTGGATGATAATGAGTGGAAACATTTGTCTCTGATAACCAGCAAATATTCTGAATGCAATATTGAACCATATGGGTTATGTTCATAGGAATCTGCAGTGAGTGTCTGGATGAATCATTTATGAAGGTGCGTTTTATTGCAGTTGTATTGAATTAAGTGTTCTGATGGGCACTTCTTGTGTACATATAAAAACTCAGTCCTTATTGTATTGCTTGGCCTAAATCATTAATGCCGTTTATTCTTATCGCCATAATACGTTGATGTATAGAGATATCAAACAACATAATTGATGTGAATACTCAGGTGTGTGAATGATTAAACAGTTATAGTTGCGTTAATATGGTACATGGTTCCTCAGTTTACTGATACAAGTCTGTTCTTTTTGTTTGTGAATCGTATTTCCCACTAAATTATAATCAATTAATCAACAAAACCTTAATAATCGATTCAGTTCAACATACTTGGAGGTTTGGTTTTTTAAAAGTCTTTTTTAATACCTGCTGTGCAAAACACATTTTTTCATAAATTTAAAGCTGCATAAAAATGTAAAAGTACTTTAAAATGGATAAAAATATGCTCTTTAGAACCACCTCTTCAATGCCTTTATTTGACCAGTAAATATGTGCAACATTCCTGGTCTTGTTATTGATCACTGATGGTCAGGAACACCAGACAGGTGTTTGTAAACACATGTAAGGGAGTGGAATTAAGACCTTCCTACCCTCCTGTTCTGTTTGTATGCATTTTACTGCCATCTGTTGTCTGGGCCTATAAATACCAGACAATTTTAGTTAGCAACAAGCAGAAAATTTTGAATACAGATTTAGTGACAAAAATGTGAGGTAAACAAATAATAATAACTTAATGAAAGTGTCAATGAAATTTTTAATTTGAGGAGTCTACCATTGTAAGGTGTAGAATGGACAAATGTTGAGTTTAATAATAATAATAGTTACATGATTTGCTTTGTTGTGTACGCCGGGGAAAAAAAGTTGTAGTGTTTTCAAAGCTGAGAACACATCGTATAACCACCTTTAAGTTGTCGGCTGATCCCAGCTACATGGTGACCTTTGCTCGCAATGCAAGGATTGGGTTTGCGAAAAGTGCGTGGACAGTCGACCCTGGTGCTGTTTGTAGTCCTAAAGTGCCAAAGTGTCAACCTTTCATGTTAAGATTGTGAATGGCACGGGTCAGCAGCCAGCTATTGTTTGCATAGACAGAATGCCTTTATGTTGTGAAGGATTAGCGTTATCTTGTGCTGAATGTTGCAGTGGTCCGTGGCTGTCAGCATGCGTGTAAATATGCAGTAGTGTTGACTGTGAAGAGCTTGGAGTCAGCGGGGTGGTGATTCTGCCACTTTGCACATGTTCATTAATTGGACCAAGCGATACACACCTGTGCCAAGGCATGTTACAGCTAACCTATGGGTTAAAGTCACTTGATGTCTGGTACAATAAATTCTTTTATTAAATGTAAAAATCTTTGAGAGTTTGGTTAAACATTTGATGTTTTCATATATTATGATTATTGGTTTCAATGTTTGCATGTCCTGTGATTTTTTAATTTTTTTTTTTCCTGTCAAATGAGTGAGTTTATAGCTTTTACTTTCAAATATCTATGCTTTTTAATGAGGGCGGGTTTGTGTTTGATTATGTTCTTTTTAAAGTTGTAGTTAATGTATAAGGACTTTTTTTACATCTGTTGAATATGATGTGGGAAAATTATTTATTAGAAGGCTATTATATTGTTTTTTTTTTTTTAAATGAGTGCTTTGGACAGTAGAGTGTAGTCTATTGGAATGTCAACGCTTAAAGGAGTATCAATGGTTATGTTTATTTGTGCCAATGAAAAGCAGAAAATGTTAAAAAAAAAAAACACTGATTTCCTCATTTCCCAGTTGTGACTACATCCCTGGATGTCATTGTAAATAACTGTAGATTCTGTGTTTTTGATCATGTTGCAGCAACTGAACCATCCCAACGTGATAAAATACCTGGACTCTTTCATCGAGGACAATGAGCTGAACATCGTGCTAGAGCTGGCAGACGCGGGCGACCTGTCTCAGATGATCAAGGTCTGTCACTAACAGCTGTGTAGCACAGAGGATGGCCATTATCACTGTCAAGCACAGTGAGGCTGTACCTGGGGGTGCTGAGCGTGGCGAGCAAGGAGCTGGCAGAGTGGACTGGGGTTGGGGGGACGTCGAGGTTGAGCGGGTGTCACAGAACCTGATCTGCAAACTGCAGAAGTAGGACTGACAAGCAGCTGTTGCCCCGCTAGCTCTAACTCCGACTTGTCAGACAAACGTTTAACAAACAGTTACCTGTTCACTTGTACATTTTGGCTCCTGGTACGAGTCAGGGCTGTAAATTCCATCTATGAGAAACTAAGTAAAAGACAGTGATTCTTCTGTTTGTTAATATTTATAATACACTGCAAACACAATCATGAAGAAATCCTAAAATCATTGTGATGTGTAGAATTTTTAGCTGAATGAGTTTAAGTGTTCTGACCTGAATTTTTCCAGATCTGAGTAATACTTATTAATCTTTAAAATTTCCCTGAACAGAAAAAAAACTTCCGTTTCCATTATGTGAACAGTTATCACAACTGACATTTTTTCTCCATACTTTTTGTTTTAAATTAGAGCAACTTAAACAAACGGCAAGAATATAAAAATAACGTATTAATTTATGTAGCACAAATCTATATAGTTGCTTTTTTATTCAGTGAAAGCAAAATATTTACATCATTTAAATGCAAGCATTTTTTATTGAGATATCCGAGGCATCGTGTAATTATCACTGCTAATATGCAGATTTCAGTCAAGAATATTCCTCAGTGTGCTAAAGGCAAAATGTAAAAAAGATATATAAACATTTCTTGTTTTGTGGCATTAAATATGTTTCACCACTTAATTAATGGGATTAGTGTTAATTAGGTGCGGCGTTCTATCAGGGGTGTCAAACCTCATTAGGCAGCATTTTCTAATGGCTCATAATTGCCAGCTCAAACAATGGAGTGGAGAGGGTTAAAATGTTAATGTGAAATAAATAATTCTTTTGATGTTCACCGGCGTTCAGACTGCAACTCCGGGAAGGCTATGGGAAGGAGCTGCTGTGTTGGGGTGATGTGCGTCAGTGTGTGAGAGAAGTGGTGCGTGTTGCCGGTTGCCAGATCCTTCTCATATTTTATGTATCCCCCCTTTCTTTGCCAGTACTTTAAGAAGAAGCGACGACTCATCCCTGAAAGAACAATATGGAAATATTTTGTTCAGCTCTGCAGTGCCTTGGAGCACATGCATTCCAGGAGGGTGATGCACAGAGGTAAACATCCTGTCCTACCCCATCCCTGTCCCCTCAGGCTCCCCCTTCTCCGCTCTTCCTTTATCTCCAGCACCTTGGCCACTCCCCCACCAAAACAAGCAGGGCATTCCTTATGTCCGTTTCTACCGTTCTCTCATGGGGACCACTGTCCCTGTGTCTTTTTTACCCATCAACGCCTCTTGATAGTTATACACAGGCATGGCGTCTATTATGTACAGTGTTCACTATAGTGGACATGCTCTTGTTTGTATGGCTATTGGCACTCATGGTGAAACCAAAAAGTAGTGCTCTGTATCTAAAAAGTGGCCACCGATATAGAACAGACACTTTCCATTTCACTGGAATGGCTCTTTTGGTTCCGGTCAAAACAACCAACTGCTTACAGTTAAAATGTAGAATATTAGGAGAATGTTGTTTTTGCATTCAGTTTTAAAAATCTGTATGCTGCACAGGAGTGTGTGACTGTCTATGTGAGGGGGGCTGAAGTCACTCCCCAGGAAAGAGAGTAAGGATGCAGGGAGGTTGGGCACAATACAGTGGTGATATGACAACAGCAGAGACATACATCAAGAGACAGTATAGATGAGTCCAACAGAGGAAACGGTTCCAGGTAAGTGGTAGAGTACAGTGGAATCCACTACAACAACGATGGTGAGCGTAGTCAAACTAGATAGAAGAGACAGACAGGAGGGTACAACAGCAGGAGCCAGATGAAATGAAAGCCCAAGTTTTAGCACCAGGTTGATATCCGAATCCTAATCCTAGCACCCATCTTCCTCTCTGATGCAGACATTAAGCCCGCCAACGTGTTCATCACTGCCACCGGTGAGGTGAAGCTGGGTGACCTGGGCCTGGGCCGCTTCTTCAGCTCCAAGACCACAGCCGCGCACTCCCTGGGTGAGCCGTTTGTGAACGTGCACAAGCAAACACTGGCGTTCACACAAGGAGACACGCCAGGGTTCAATTTCGATGCACAGTAGATGTCCACTTTGATGGACTGAGACTTGCACTGATGGTTGGTGGTGCTGCCAGTGAGGGTTAATTTAGTGAGACGTGAAGATGAATGATGATTTCCTGCTGAGACCTCGAAAACACACTCCATGCAGAGAGGGTGCAGCATATTTCAGCTATCACTGGAGCTGCCTGCCTGCCTGCCTCTCTGTCTGTCTGTCTTTCCTTCTTTCTTTCTTTCTTTCTTTTTTTTCTTTCTTGTACCTTCAGGGATCTTTTTTGAAGGTTATGTTTCAATAAGAGTAAAACACCCAAAGAAAGAGATTATTTGGATACCCCCACAAAATGCTTTTTTGAGGCTCTCTAAGAGGGAAGACAGCAACTTTTTAATGTACTATTTTTGGAAGCTTGAGTTACTTGGATTGAATTGAGATTCATTATTTGCATTGAAGGGAGTCAGTGTGAAACCACTAAATTGAAAAAAAAAACTTTTGTGTGCTGTATATGTTTCTCTCCGTCTTTACATGCTTTTGTGTTGAATTTGAGTCTGTGTCTTCGTTGCACATAACTTGGTATGTTTTTATGTGCCTGTCCATCTGTATACAGCTGTGCTGCATATGAGTCTGCTTGTTTCTCAGTGTGTTTGTATGCGTTAGTGGGTGCCCGCAGGGCTGGAGGACCACGTCCCACTGGGCAGGATTACTCCCCTGCTCGCCCCAGGCCAAAGCGGCTACGGGGGATTAGGCTTGCAGCCCCTTGGCCTGCTGGATTAGCCTGCCAGGAAGGCGGCAGTGCTTCTTCTGCCTTTATTCCCCTCTCGTTTTCGCTCCCTGGGCGCCCAGAGGAGGCGGCTCGCCTGCACGCACGGCAGCTAATTGATGCCACAGGACCTTGGTGCGGCTTCAGGCAGCCTCATTCCCTATTCCATCAGTTGGTTGCTTTTTTTGTGTCGGGGGCGTTAGCAGCCGACTTCCAGACAGTCTCTGTGCAGAATTTGTATTAACATAACAACTAAAAACTTCTCTCACTGTGCTTTTTTTTTCTTGGAATACCTTTGCTGATCGTTTTTTGACATTTTGCCCACTGGTATGAGCTGCAGCACAGCTGGCTGAGTAAGCAGTGCCGTGTAGGTGTTTGAGATGTAATCGTGATGTAATTGTGACCAAGGTCACAAAATGTGAGCACACAAGAGCCACCCGGATGACGTGCTGCTTTGCAAAATTGCTAATCTTGTGTTGCAATTTCCCCCCCTGGGACGTCATACAGTTTCTCATGGAACTTTGTAAATGTGTACAATTGCAGTTGTGCAATTAACTTTGTCCCTTTGAACTATGAATGAATTTAATTGTTAACTTTTCTAAAGGAAGAAAGCTAGACAAATAGATTTGTAGAGGGAACTTTGTCATCCTCTGAATGAATATTACAACAATAATAATTATTATTTGAGTGTGGTATTAAGTACTCAGATCTCCCTGAGTTTACACATTGGGTATATTTCAGATGGTGGGTGTCTTACTTGATGAGTCAGTTTAGGCTAAAAGTTTAAGCACAGTACTGTTTTTAGTCAACTGTGGCTGTTGCTTTGGAGAGAATTCTGATGCAAAATTTATTTTTCACATTGTTATCAGCTACTCAAATATTTTTTTCATATGGTTTTACCCATATAAACAGTTGAGTAATTTTTATTGTAACGTAAGTACCGTTATGGAGGATATAAGAGCAGAAAGGGGATTTGAACCTCAGACCACTTAGTGTGTGGCAACAGTTTGAACCACTATGCCGCCTGCTGCCTCATGAATGGTATTTTCATGCTGACAGTTTGAATACATGCAGGAATAAATTTGTACTGCAAACATAAGAAAACTTATCTGTGTAGATGGTAATAATATTGTGCATGTAATTAATAACTGAATATTTGTCTTTATATTGCACAGCTAGAGGGAACCCAAGCTGACACAGTGTTAAGTGAGCTGGTGCAAAAAAAGGGCTGTACAGAAAGAGAAAAGAAACTGATAAGGAATTGTTTAGTGTGTGTTTGGGGAAGTCGAAACAGTGACATCACATCACCCCCCCCATCCCTACCCCATGAAGGGAGCACTGATTTAATTTTATTTATCGCTTCCTCTGCTGTGAAGCAGAGCCCGGCTGCTGTGCGGTGCAGTGGTGCTACTCTCTGGTACAGGAGTCCTCATTAGTGTCCGGCGGCCGACGGGCTCAGGCGGGCGTTCCTTAATGAGCTCGCCACAGGCACCGTGCCCATGTTGCCCCGGCAACAACTCCGAACTCCCACCCCGAAGGTCAGTGACCCAGATGTAGGAGGATCACAGGGCTTCATGAGCCATGTTCTTTTTTTTTTATTTCTTTCTGGCTTCCTCCTGTCAGCCCACCGCTGCCTCACACCCAAGGACCGGTACCAGAGGGCATGGGGCAGCACCATGGCCAGTCTGACAAGTGTAGCCCACCCCCGCTCACCGTTGCCGTGAGAATGGAGGCGTAATTAGAGCAGGAAGTGGCGGGGAACGTCAAGCAGATGATCCCATGGCAGCTCACGTTTGCCAGTGGGGCAAAGTGACAGCACGTGGCGGGGTACTCATGCCCGTGTGTGTGTGTGTGTGTGTGTGTGTGTAAAGAAAGACAGATCTGCCCATATGCCTGTTGGGGGGTGGTGCTGAACGGCAGACAAACCACCCCCATCTGCCTGGCGCTGCCTCCCACTCCTACGGCAACGTACGGCCCCACCCTCTTGCACCACCTGCCCCCCAGAGCATCAGCTCTGTAATTACCTGGCTCACTGTGGACCATTGACGTTCTGGGAAAATATACATATGTCTGATGTGCAATAAACAGAAGGCTCAAACACCAACATTCTGCACTTACGTATTTAAATGAAGTCATTTTTTTGTTTTAAACGGTGTGTTTTCATCTTTTGTTCTCTTTCTGTGTGTATGTGTGCGTGCGCGCGCGCACGCGGGTTTATTGAAGAACAGCTCGACACAGGAACTCGTTGGTTTAGCAAATTACTGAATTAATGTTGGCGAGTCATACATTTTGGGAGTTAAAGAAACGAACTTCAGAATAAATTGCTGCGAGTTTCCTCCCAAAACCAATTACCCTGGGTCTCTTTGTTTTGTCTCGCTGTCTCCCGGTCGATTCACTGTAAATACGGCGCTTCATAATTAAACGGTAATGAAAGTGCACAGATTCAAGTCAAGTTCAAGGTGCTGAATCGCGGTGGAAAGAATAGGACAGTATGCTGCACTCGATCCTGTGGCTTTTATGCAAAGTAACAATAACCATATCCAACATCTTCACAAATAACCCCTTTTTAAACAACACAGTAAACTTACATCTTTATCAAATCGGAAGCCAAGTAAATAAAACTGGATATGTTTGTTGGCAAACAGAATATAGCAGACATGATGGGAAACAGCATATGTGTAGATGGTTCACATGCTACGTTTTTGGAACATTCCTATTAATATCACAGTATTTAAAACAGTTTTTTTATTGGTTTCAATCAATCTTCTGATTTGCACAGACAACTGGGTTCTGATAACAGACAGAAAAAGGATGGATAGATAAGAACTGTATTGATTGCTGAAGGAAATTTCACATTATACTGAGAGAATAAAAAATACATACAGAACCGGGGCAAAAGGTTACAGTATATAGCCAAATGGTCGTATGGCATCAAGAACTTCAAAAAGTTCACGTATCTCAGAATTCATTTGAGCAATGAATTAATTAGGAGTTCAAATGTTAATTTTTCTAGAGGAAAAAAGTTAGACACTTGAATCAAATACATATTTGTAAAGGGAGCTTTGGGATTGGACCACAGTTGTAAAATAACATTTTTTGCTAAATATGTACAGATAATCAGCAGATACTCCATAGCCAAAAAAAGAATTTGGGTTTTGTTTTGACATTAATGTACAGCAGCCGTATCAGACTTTTTATTAATAAACTTCTCAGTATATCCAAGAACACAGTTCAGTGAGCTTGTATGCCGTCACATTCCCAGAACAGGCATATGAAGGTATTAATGAATGTATCGATGTACATTACATTTGAAGCACAGCCAAGATGTCCTCTACACTGTAATATGCCATTTGATTTTAATTTTACAGAATGCTGGCTTTGAATGTATGTGTCGGTGATGTATTCGCCATTAGCTTGGGGGGGGTTGGAGGGTATAGTGTCATATAAAGGAGATTATGAGCAGAAATAGACCTTCAAATGATGACATTTCCACTTGCACAAACTGCCATATAAAAATGCAGTTGTATGTCTGGGGGGAGGGGGGGCGTTCATTCATTTAATGTTGTCTGGATGTTTGATGTTGTCATTGTCATCCTGGTTTAATTAGCACTTTTTTACATTTTTGGGGACAGATATGCTAATAGTATATCGTAACTGTCATTTGCATCCAAGATATTCTTTTATGAGCGGGAGGGTGAATATATGAATACCCTGATCCAGTGTAAAAACGTGATAAAATGAATTATTATCCAAATACTTTGTTAAATCAATAGCAAGCGGGATGCATAAAAGGTCGTTTATTCATGGTTTAAAAGCTGCTTTGTTGAATTTTCAGCTGAAGCAACTTTGTGTTGTACAGGCTTGCAGATGCATGTAAATTAACATGGACGTGTAAAGACTTATCTGAAGCAGTTCTATCTTCTCACACTTGGTTGGTGCTTGTTTTGTTCATCATTTTCATCATGCACATTTTTCGCTTTGGATTCTCCAGACGTTTATTTTACTTATTTTGAATTATTCATGAAGAAATGTACCCAAGTTTAATAATAAGTTACGTTATAATTAATTCATTTAATTATAGCTGATGCTTTTCTCCAGAGCAACGTCATCATTAAGCTGCTTACAGTGATTTACGCATTTATAAAATGGGGTAATTTTTTTTTTTTTTTTTTTTAATGTTACAGCAGTTGAGAGTAAATACCTTTCTCAATTGTACTACCGCAGGAGCAGGATTTGAACCCATGTTCTTTTAGGCCATGCATGGTGGCAGCTGTAACCACTATGCCACCTGCTGCCCCCTCGACTTCTTGAAGCCACATGGATCACCTGAATGTCTCCATCTGTGAAGATCTGTTCTCTGGTAAAGGTTAAGCAGAGCACACCTGATGCCTGCTGCTCAGCTTGGATCGACTTTATGCCCGATAGCCATAGTTCAACTGCAGGTTCCTGGCTACTGCCAACTTTTTGCCGCTCTTCCTCAGCAAATTAGGTGGAGTTTACAGGCCTGTATTTGTGCGTCACCGAGGTACTCCTGAGGGGCCCATCGACGGCCACAGAAGGCCGTTAATCACAACTGCTGATGTTGCTGCCGTTAATTACATGTCCAGCGATGGCGCTGCCGCTCAGTCACACAGACAGATATCGGTGTGGCTCTGGCGACAGCGGCGTGGACCAGGACATGGTGGATGGGCCCTTGATGAATAGGCTCTGATTATCTCCTTCTTGTCATATTGAATAATGCGCCGCATAGGCAGGCCTGGAGGTGGGAGGAGGGCTGCGCTCATTAGTGCCGCTGGACATGCTGAGATAGGGATGGGAGGCCTTCGGCAGAGCATCAGGGGCCTAGAAGTGCGCTGTAATGGGTCGTAAATGTCTGCGGTCATGGCCTGCTCCTGCTCCTTTGCTGTGCGCCTGTGTGTTTTCACACTTAAAGTGGTTGGAGTTGTTGATGTGAGAGAGGGGGCTTTTCACATCAGAGCTGAACTTAAAGTGTGAAAGACCCTTTTAAACCCCACCCCCAAACCCTTTTCATTTGTTAGTGTCAGTTTGTAAAGATGCCTGTCCTGGCCCCTTGTGCCCAGGTAGAGGAATTGCTCTGCCCTCTTTCCTCACCGCTATGCTGTTCAGCAGTTTGGTGACAGTCACCCTGCTCAAGTGCTCACCCTCAAGTGACGGTTTGGAAATGATAAAAAGCCAACGGTACAGCAATTTCATGCCTCAGCCCAAAGGAACAGTCTGGATGCTGCGTGCCCCGCTAGCGCTGCTTGTGAGGCGTCACCTATCGAAGGTGTCCGGCATCCTTCCTCCCGGAGAGATGCAAGCAAGACCCAGAAATAAACCGTGTCCTGTGCTAATGAGCTGAACGCGACCGCTCCGCGCCAGCAACGCACGCGTGCTCAACACAATTATTCATCACAAGACATTTCATGATTCAGAAGTGCAATATATTCCACACTGACAGGTGCTGTAATTCTCTGGCTAAGTTATAGTGTTGGAAACCTGTGGTTGTGCTCTGTGCCTGCGTGCCATATGTTGGTGCATTTATGAGTGCAGGCCTAGCGCTGCACCGCATCTGCTCACTTGCCGTCAAATGATTACAGATGCGTATATGCTCATCTTGTGTGTATCTTATACAGTTTCTCTCATTGTCTCTGCAGTGGGAACACCCTACTACATGTCTCCCGAAAGGATCCATGAAAATGGATACAACTTCAAGTCAGACATCTGGTCACTGGGCTGTCTGCTGTATGAGGTAAGAGAAACCCTGCATCGCTTTGGTCCCAGAGCTGAAGGAATGCTGGCTGGAACATAAACGCTCCACCTAGTGTCTACTATACAATGACTGGGTCGTCACTGGGTCATTGAAGCAGCAGGTGGTGTAGTGCATGGATGGATAGCTAGATGGATAGATAGATCATATCTAGCATAGTAGATAAAGTTGCTTCCTTGCTCTTCAAATCTCACTCCTACTGTAGTACCCTTGAGTAATGTGCTTACTCTGAATTTATAGTTATTGTAGAAACAAATTAACCAGCTGTATAAATTACAGTTCGAAACCTTCCTCAGTACTCTTCTTGATCGAGGTGGTCACTATAAAAATTCCTTAGCTAGGAAGTCATTGTAAGCAGCTTAGTGTGGAAAACTATTTCAAATAAATGATAAAAAAATTAAAGTTCACAGTCAGTGTTCTTTCTATTCCTGTAAGTTTTTCCTTTGCTTCTGAATATCCAGACACCCAAGCCTGATTATCTGAGGTAGTTCTAATGAAATAACCAGAGAAGTATGGAGACGGTGAAGCACACATATACAGGTAGTAAAAATGGTTGTGTTGTATATGACCCTGCAGAATGGGAAAAGTGAGGGAATCCAAAAACCTACAAGCACATAGAAACCATCTCAGCTCTTGGCCTGTTTGCAGTTCCAGGCTCCTTTGGTCCTAATTTATGTACTGGGGGGCTGGGTGGGGGTTCTCTATGTGTCCTGCATACAGGAAAAAATGCTACTGGGAGGTAAATAAAAAATCAATGAGGAGGAGGCCCAGTGGCCAGGGAGGCTGTCCGGTCTGCCAGAGATTAGTGGCACCTTCCAGCCTCTGCCATCCACAGCTGGGGAGGCCCACATCCATCTTCTTTTTCTCCCTTGTTTTTCAATTCTGTTTTAATAAACTTCACAGTTTGTTTGTGCATGCGTGCGTGCGTGGGTGGGTGGGTGGAGGGGGTCCTTGACTTTGCCCTTTTCCAGTACTTTGTTTAGATAATATCATCACAGCATGGCTGGGTGGCATTCACAATAAAGACTGTAGACTTTCACTTGATGGGAGCACGGTTGTGCTGTACTGCTGGAACCGCTTGGTGAGAAAAGCATCATTCTGAATGATCACCACACACCTGTGTACTCTTGGTTGAAAATCTGTCACATGGCAACTAAGCAACTCATGGTGGTTGATGACAATGCAACATACCCCTGAAAATCCTGTGACACTTGATTAAGAGACAAGGGTCAGATATGTCCATTGTATTTACATGGAGCGGCAAAGGACACAAGGTTGTTGCATTGAGTAGCTGTGACTGCAGTGGATGGAGCCACAGACCACACAGCTCTATCTACATGTTGAAAAGAAGCTGCAGCTGCTGGCACAGTGATTAGAGCCATCACCTTGTAGTCAATGGCCACAGGTTTGTAACCCTGGTCCCGCTGTAGTTCGCTTGATCAAGGTACTTACCCTGAATTAATAAAGTTAAAATTACCCAGCTATATAAATGCCTAAATCACTACAAGTAACTTACATGTACAACATAACAAAAATCTAATATTTTAAGTCACTTTGAACAATACAGTCAGATAATGGTTACCAAGCAACAACAATAATAATAACAATAATAACAATAATAATAATAATAATAATAATAATAATAATAATAATAATAATAATATTAACATGAAAGGCCATTGAAGGAAATGTGAAAGGAAAGCCATTTGCTGTCATTGCTTGGGGCAGCGTGCAAGTTTGAGGTGTTCTCTGCATGGCATCCTCTGCTATTAGCCAGCTAAATGTGACGTTACAACTTTGAGCCGTGTTGCGGACACTTTCAATGTGCAGTGATCTGCACCTTTTCTGTCTTAGAGAGTCTCCTCTTTCCAGGCAAAAATGAAGAACTGTACATGTTTTATATTTGATCAAAGGCATAGATTATTTTTCCTGACCACCTTTCCCGGTGCACCACAGTACAAGCGAAACAGTTTTGAGATAACACGGTTATCACAGCATGGATGTAACAGCAGCCCTTTGGACTGGTGTTGCCAGCACTACAGGCACCATGTAAGTGATAAACTCAGGGGGGAAAAACCATTTCTTTTTGTGTCAGAATGCAAGTGTTTGTTTTAAAGCATTCTGAAATTTTTGAGATCCACCACTCTGGCTTCCAGCTGTGTTCTAGTCACCAAAAAACTTTCAAGAAACAGACGCTCAGATGGACGGCAGGTCTGCACAGTGATACACCGACTGATAGGTGACTGGGGTGCAGAAGGAGGCGTCCAGCATGTGGTTGAGTTGATGAGGATGTGGTGGCAAGTGACATCTTGAGGGTCCCAGCTCATGGGCTGCACTATTACAAGGTATAACATGCCTCACCTCTGCTCAAAGCAACTGCTTCTGCCGATAGTCATATGAGGAGGTTTTGGTTCTGAGTGTAAAAACAAGTGTGATGGGAGGGGGGGGGGTTTCCAGGATAAGTCTGTCTTTGTGAAGGGTTCTGTTTGTGTGTGTGTGTGTGTGTGTGTGTGTGAGAGACAGCGAGTGGGATAGAGAGAAGAGTATGAGTGTGATTAGGCAGGATTTGGCAGAACAACAGCCTTGAACCCCCCCCAAACCTGCGTAACTGGCACTCCGACTGATAATGAGCTGCAGTCACAGCTCTAGGTCAGAGGGCAAAACGATTATCAGACATTTCCTTATTAAAAATGTAGCACCTCACCGGGGTGTCCCTTCTCAGCGTATCACTCCCAGGGAACAATTAGGTGGAGTGGGAGAGTGGAAATAATAACCACACAATGGTGGTATTAAGTGTAATCGTATGAGCTTGATGAAATAATGATAATGTAGAGGTGGTGATATCATTGCAAGCACTTATTGTGGGGTAGAGCAGGAAGGTTTCAGGTGGAGAGATGGGGTAACAATGGGGAAGCTACGAAATTGTACAGTGAATTAATTTTATTTGTACATTTGTCTTGGTGTTGTGGTGCTGGGAGTCTGAGTGTATACTGGTATGACCTGAGCGGCATTATGGGTGTGTAGTTGACGTGTGTCACAGGACTGGATAAACATTCTGCTCAACCATCCTCTGTAGCAGATCCACAGGGGGTCTCATGCACCAAATCACTGCAGCCTCTGGAGACATACAACAAAGGAATATGCACCCAAAGGGAGACAAAGAACTATATTTCCCCACAGTTCAGTGGAGATATACTGCCATATTGTTCAAAAATAACCTGGGTATGCTTCTGGTTTTCATGCTTCATACATTTTATGTCCTACTATTGAATACCTTGTTTAGTGTGTAGTATTTGGTTACATTTATGCATTTAGAAGATGCTTTCCTCCAATCCAGTGTGCAATTGAAAATGTGTGTGTCATGACAGTTTTGTAGCAGATCCCCAGGGAATATCCTCTACCCAAGCCGCACAGCCTCAGGAGACCTAAAACACAGGAATACACACTGTTAGCGTCGCCAAAGACGCAAATTATGCACAGCAGCAGTCCGACACCACCACCTCTCTCAGCGGTGCACTGGTTTCTCCACGTCTGTAGTGTCACACCAGTTGACTGTGTAATACCTCTGAAACACATCTTCTTGAGTAAGAAAAACCCTCAAATGTTTGGTGAAAGTGGCCACATTAATGTCAAGGAAACCTCTTGTGTATTATCTTCATTTTGTAAAGAGGAGTCAGGTTCTATCTCGTACCGCATCCTGTACATCACCGTTTCTGTAAACAGTCCATATTTGTCAGTGTGGGGGATTTACCCAACAGCATGGCAAAATCAAAAGCAGAAACAGAAGTGACAGATTATAAATGTAAATTAAATACAGTTTTCTTAGGTTATTGTTTTATTTTTTTCCATACATTTCATATTCATTTATGCATTCTTGTGACCAGTGTGGTACGTATGCAAGCTTCTGAATTTTTGGCCTGCCTCTCCACAGTCTGCTGTTGTTCAGCTCATGGTGGATGAAAATGTTATGCATAAGCAATGCCAGAAATTTTTAATTATGATTTTTTTAAAAATTGTATAAGGATTGCCATTTAAAACCTTAATTTGTATTGCAAAATGACGTTACTCATAATTTCTTAAAGTTAGTATGGTGTTTGAGCACACATACTATACTCTTAAATTATAATTATTTCCTTAGAAAGCTATTTCATACTGCATAACAGAGGAAGTTTAACGTGCTGTGCAGTTTCTGACAATGGTCCGGTGTTAATCTGTTATGTGAACATTATTGCAGCACATGTGAATTGTGGGAAATGAAGTTCTTGGTCTACCTTTTAGGCATGATGAGACCTAAGGTTGCATAGGATTAGGTTCTTCTTAACATTTACCTTGTCCTTTAATTGTTTTGCTCATCATTTTGATTCATAATTACTTTGAGGACATTGACTTCCAGGTGCTGATTTTCATTATTATTGTTCTTTCTTTATCTAACTCCTTTGTGCAAGGTGACTTACAATGTTGGGTTTGTACAAGAAACTGCTTAAAATAATATGTATGTAAGGGTAACTTTTACCACATCACTTCTGGGTAAGAGTACAGAAGCGAGAGCGAAACCAAAACCCAGGTCCTTCAATTGTAAAGCGACAGCTCCACTTACTACACCAGCTGCTACTCTGAAAACTGTGTGACCATTTCCTTGAGCTCTGTTACATCCCTGAATATGGTAAAAGAAACTCAAACTTCACCGTTTATATAAAAGTGTTGTTCACTCACACCAACTGCCAACTTTCCAGTGATGTGTGACTCCTCTGGCTTCACATGATTCCTCTATTGTGTCCTAAGTAACGCTGGGCACGTTCACCATTGACCGTTGTCCGCTCTCCTTCTTTATCCTCCTCAGATGGCAGCCCTGCAAAGTCCTTTCTACGGGGACAAGATGAACCTGCTGTCGCTGTGTCAGAAGATTGAACAGTGCGACTATCCCCCGCTGCCAGCCGAGCACTATTCTGAGAAGGTGGGGACCTGTCACCACTGCACCCTCTGGCTGAAAAGCGAGGCCTCTTCACACCAGTAACATGACTTCGCAAAACATCCTTAAAAAAAAAAACTTTATTTTTTTTAATACCTGTACAACCATTCTTTTAGTTGAGTGGTTCAAATTGGCGATTTAAACTATTTTTGCTCTTAAAGTGTTTGTTAATTTCATCACCTGTATCCAGTCATGTGCAGCTTGAGCTCAGTGACATCAGTGTTCATCTGTACTGCGGCGTTGTTGTCCGCTGAGGATTGATTGTTACCGCACAAATCTTATCGCTCACATCCCTGTGGAGGGCCCCCACCCCTTGCTTGTTCTGTTAGTACCTGCGTGTGTGTTGGGGGGGGTTGATGCTGGCACAGTG
This sequence comes from Arapaima gigas, assembly GCA_900497675.1. Taxonomy (NCBI): domain Eukaryota; kingdom Metazoa; phylum Chordata; class Actinopteri; order Osteoglossiformes; family Osteoglossidae; genus Arapaima; species Arapaima gigas. Next base: position 760,528 of record UFQX01000056.1, read on the forward strand.
ATGCGCAGAAGGCCTCCCCAGATGCACCTGTCGTGGTCAGTAGCTGTCAAATGCAGTTGCCGCAGCTGCACCTGCTGAGCATCACGCTGGGTTCCAGCCGCACACCAGCTACCCAAACAGCCACCCACAAGCCTGACTTCACGACTGTGCAGCTCACTAGTCGGTTAACGTATGTGTACGAACATGAAAAAGAAAGCTCCTTAAAAGTGGGAAAACACTCCAAATGCAAGTGGCCCTTGTTTCCTGTCCTGCTAACATTCTCACACTCTTTTTTCTCTAGAGGAAAATGTCACTCCACTGTCTGACTAACCCATATCTGGCAGATCATAGTTATCAAGGTGGTTTACTGGTGGATGGGGTATGGCTGTTAGCCGGGAGTTCCTCCACATGTTCTGCTGCTACCATAACTACTAAAACACACTAGTACTACTTCCACTTGCATTATTCTTAACCACTGTGTGACTGAGATGTTTCTCCAGGGTGACTTACTGCATCAGGTTTGTGTTCTAAGATATTTACAGTGATTTACCCATTTATACACCTGGGTAATTTTTGTTCCATCATTTCAGGGTAAGTGCTTTGAGTGGGATGCGAACTAGGAACCTCTGAATGCATGTCAGCAGCTTTAACCACTTCCCCACCCGCTGTCCGATACTCCAGCTACAGAAGCCACTTTTACCACCACAGATTAATGCCAGAAGTACGGTTGCTAATGGCACCGGTGCTGCCAGCAGAGTGACTCTCCAGTCAGCAGGTCTGTCCTGGTCCAGGACCTGTGTGGGAAGCCAACTTGATGCTGTCATCTCTTTGCCATCACTCTGCATTCACTGTCCCCTCTTCAGTGCTCCTCCTTCATCAGCATTTTGAGTACACTCATCTTGAGAGGGTGAGAGAGCACAGGGCCATCCAGAGGCTGGGGAGGCTAGCATGGGCGGAGAGTGGGCAGCAGGAGGCAGAGTGAGGAACTGTGGGGCAGTGAGTTTTCAGGCAAACAGGGTCTTCCATGACTCTGCACACCTCCCCGTGTGACCAGTCAATAAAGGCAGTCTGGCAGCAGGGGTAGCAGCAGTTGAGAAAAGCAGTTAAAAAACGTATGCAGGAGGTTGCTGCTTCAAATCCTACTTCTCACCACTTCTACAGTGAGTCTGGTCAAGGTAGTAAACTTGAACTGATGCAGTAAGAATGCTTAGTGATGTCAGCCAGGCAGTCATTTTAGGCTTGCAGGTCATTTTGAGGAGACCCTGGTTTGAATTCCCACTGCCACTGCAGTATCCTTCATCAAAGGTACTTTACCCTGGAAAAATAAACCTTTTTTTGTTTAGTCCCTTTGGATAAAAGTTTCATATAAATTACTAAAAACAATACATACATAAACAAGGTTTTGCTGGTTTAGCACAGTTTATGAAATCCCAGTCTGCGTTCTGCAAAATATACCCGTTTTATGGATTGACTGCCAGTAAAGTGACATGCCAAAGATGTGACACCCTTTACCTTCCCTGTGTGTCCACAGCTAAGGGAGCTGGTGAGCATGTGCATCAACCCTGATCCGGCCCAGCGGCCTGACATCGTCTTCGTGCTCCAGATTGCTAAGCAGATGCAGCTGTGGTCCTCCAGCACCTGAGTCCTGGTATGACGGATAGAGCGGAGACCACACACACGGACGCGAGCCGCCTCTCGGCCTGACCTCGGATCAGTTCGCTTTGTTCTGTTTCTGGGAGAGAGAGAGAGAGAGGGAGAGAGAGAGAGAGACACGAGAAAGGTGCACGCAGAGAGGCCTCTGAGACGAGCTGAGCTGGCTGCATCAGCCGTGTTTTCTCTATTTCTTTTATTCTTTTTCAATAAAAAAAAATCTAATCAAGAACTATATAGTCACTTATATAGTGCAGTGGTTCAAGAAATTCTCAGTGGTAATATGAAGTGATGTGATTGGAGGGAAGGACAGAAGGGGGCGGAGTCTTGTCCCCTTTGGCCGAGTTGTTAACGTCATTATTGACGCTGCTCATAGACTCCTCCTTTAGTCTGCCACAGGAAATGTGACCTGTAGTTCAGAGAAATGTGAACATCCTATAGTGAGGAATCTCACTTGTTTTTGCATAGTAATTACGTATTTCAGATATTACATTACATATTATGTTTTCATAACTTTTTGCTAATACTTCACTGTTGCAGTTCTAAATATATCTTTACTGTCTATGGACAAAATCTAAATGCTTTTGTTGAAGCTTTTTTAATTGGTCTGATAGCTTTAGTTGGCTGTTTGGGTTATTTTTGATTTGACGTTTCCTGTGTGAAGACATTACAGATATTTGGCAACTTTGTTTGCTTGTTCTTTAGTGACAGTTAATGGAATTTTACTATGGTTTCAGAGCAGAGCATGGTGTTGCTGAAGCCCTGTTACACAAAGTGTTTTACTTTTTTTTTTTTGTTTTATGTGAACTCTCGAGAAGCGAACTGTTCAGGAGCATTGCGGTGTGGATTGCACCAAGGGATACTGTCCACATACTGGAATGGACTTTCCTGCCCGTTACTGTTCCTCCTCCACTGCATAAAGTTTGCAACCCATTATGGATTGTATAATACCTGAGCTTTACCCTGCATCGCCCACACTAATTCTGTGGGAAGAATCAAAGTGGCATCCAAAGGCCGCAGCCACAGCTAGGCCATCAGCGCTGCATCCATCCCTATGTTTACATATATGGCATGACCAGTCGGGTATCAATTGTCTTCTGAACCTGGTGATGCCATCCTATGTGAGAAGGTTGTGGGTGGCGGCCTCCCAGGCGATCTTTAGCTGTTTCCTGTGCTCAGCACCCTGCAGACCCACCACGTAAAGAAGACAGAAGTACATCCAATCCTGTTTGTTTCAGTATTTCCTAATCCTCACAAGTCAGACTGCGCATTTTAGTTTATTTCTCTTGTTAATTGAACTTTTTTGGAACATTAACCAACATTTTGATCTTGTGAAATCATTTTATAGGCAACATGAAATAAATTGCTTTGATTTGACTTTGTTTCAGCCAATGTGTTATAAAAAGTGATGTCATTGCAGCACACACACATCCTGTGCTAAAGTGAGTTGTACTCTGTCCCACATAGCGGTGTGTCCAACGTAACCGAGAGCCACGTTGTAAACTGCGAAATGTCAAATGCGGCATACATTTATCAGGCGGTGACCTTTATGCTACTGTTCTCCACACCTCCTTTCATTAGGCTGCTGGAGCCATGGATGTCCAACACTGATGGAGGGAACCTCTACTTGAGATACCAGCTCTTTGCTTTTACTCTGGCAGCTCCTGGGTGGGTCGTGAGTGTGGGCTAGAGCTGAGACTCATCCAGAAGTTACAGTAAATCAGCAGGTTTAGGCGGCATAGTGGTTAGAACATTTCCTTGACATCAAACCTAGGTTTTCGTTTGATCAGGGCACTTCCCCTGAACAGTTTAACTTATTCAGTTCCATAAATCAATAAATCATTGTTTGCAGCTTAGTGTACAAATCTAAATCTACTGGAAGTCTCCTTGGAGAAAAGTATCAGCTTAATAATAATAAACCATGTTCTTTTTGAAAAAGAAAAATGATAGGTAACATGCAAATTGCACAGACAGACAATTTGTGATCGTGAGCTCTGCCGAACAATGTATTTCATTAAGATTACACCAAAACGGCTGAGATGAATGTTCATTTTGTGAAAACAATAAACTCACAGGTCTCAGCAGCTGGAGTGGACAGCTTCAGGTTGGAGTTGTAGACACTAGAAAAGAAATGAGAAGGAGAGCAGTGTGTCCTTCCTACCAGTTAAAGAAGTGCTCTAGATGACCTTGTTGTTCAAGACTCCTCTTGTTGTTATTATTGTCTTTTTCATTCATTTAGCTGACACTTTTGCAATTTTAAGTTTGAACACTAAGGTCCTTACAATTACAGCAATCCCTCGGTATCCGAACTCTCTGTATCCAAATTTTTGCTATAACGGCTCTTGAAAATAAAAACGTAAACACTGGTATCTCCCATCACTGCTGCACTGCTAATGCTACTGCCGTTGTCAGTAAATACTGTACATTTCTCACAATCAGAAGAAGATATTGTTGACTGGGAAAGGAGAAAGGGGGTGGGAGCCATTTTCCAACCATGTTGTATCCAAATTTACTGTATTTACTTATTTAAATTGCTGTCATTTTTACTGTATTAACTCAGGTTAAACATCTTGTTCAAGGGCACTACAGCAGGAGGGGGGTTCAAACCCTGAAACTGAATTGAAATCCAGTTTCAAAAGCATCCCTGTCACACTTGGTGCAATCGGATGACCAAAGAACGGGAAAGTAGTACTGGGGCAGGACGGTCACTTTATAGACCTCCCAGGGTTAGAGCATTACTATGCAGTCAGAGTCCAACCTCATGTTCCCGTGGATGGCCTTGGAAGCTTTAACTGTCCTGCATACAGGTGGCTGTGCCAACCGTCCTGCGGTCCCTTAACAAACACACAGTGATGCGTGCATGAACACCCCCTTCTCATGAGGTTTCGAGTGGAGAACCAATCACCACACAGCAGGTACAGCAGCAAGTCCAGTCCAGTGGTCAGTAAAAACCAGCACTGAGACAGAAAGGTTGCAGGTGTGAGTTTTTCTCACTCCCTCCTGCAATATGCTTAATCCTAAATGGCTTCAATGAGCAAATATCCAGCTGTAAATAAGAACAATCTGGGTTATCAGCTCAGTGAGAGACACCTTTGACTTTCATGTCATCCTGTCAGACTCACCCAACCAGGCAGGTCAATATGCCAGGCTCATTGCGATGGAGTGGCATGTGAGGTAAGATGGGGAAGGTGTACAGAAACATGCACAGGGTTATGACTTGTTATTTATTATTAGCTTTGTTGCTGTGATGCCACTAACATAAATCCACCACATTTGCTTCCGCTTCCTGTCAGCGAATTGAACCAGCTGCTGGCATCACACAAGTAACACTAGTGAGATGTGAGGAGGTGAGCTGGCTGTGAGTAACTGATTTAATCGTATCACTTCTGTGCATCTTCAATGCAGTTATTAACCGTTTGTCTTTTTTTAATGAAAATAGTCCGTGTGTGTTCCCATTTATCTTTATTTTCAGTATCTGAAAATATATAATTAATAATGTAAATAGCGGGATTATTATGATGCTAAAGAGCCAGTTAACAATACCCAGGCCCATCTTCTCCATTCTTGAGCAAATAATCACACATTTTTTGTTCCTAATATTTTGGCAGGTTTTTTAGACACTTCCAGCAAATTGCAAGGAATGTAAATGGAAGCGGAGCCGACTATAGGGGGATTACCGCGGTGACACTGCCAAGCCCTGCAGGGACAATCTGTCACCGTTCAGCTGCAGGCCGCCTGGTGACCAGTCCTGCAGCACAGCTGTCACCGAGCCCGGGGTAGCGACAAAAACAAGGGCGCCCTCTGTCGGCGGACATGCGCAGCCACACCGCAAACCCGCTGTCCAGCTTCTCACGGTTCCAACACCGTTGGTCTAAACGGAGGTTCCCCGTGTGTCTTTGTGTTGTTCACACCGCCGCCGAAAACATAGTCAGGTGAAATTTGATTTGGTAAACTCTGTAACCGTAATACTCTTGGCGTCACAATAATTAAAGAAAAAAATCACTAATTGAAATAATTGATTTCATTGAAAGGCTCAAATAAACAGCGCCAATCCATCAAACACCGACCAGTTCTGCAGCAGACTGCGACTCTGTGTGTGTGTGTGTGTGTGTGTGTGTGTGTGTGTGAGAAAGAGAGGGCGAGAGAGAGAGAGAGAGAGAGAGAGAGAGGGCGAGAGCGAGCGAGAGAGAGAGCACACTAGGGATGGTCCAGCAGCTCAGAGGATCGATGTTGGAGGAGACAGACTCACAGCCAATTATTTCCAGCTTAATGGCCCCCCAGGTACTGCGGGGGGCAGCAACAAAACGGCTGGAAGAGGGACGGGGGTCTGTACCGTCAGCTGCCCGCCAGTCACCACGGCGTTGGAAAGGGGGGGCGGTCTGGTCTGGAATCAGATGGATGGTGTCCTGCAGGGGACCCAAGAACGGGGAGTCTCCTGATGGTCTTTTTCGGTGTCCGTATGGTTCTGAAGGCAGTAAACCAACACCTTTATGAGGCAGCAGGTGGCGTAGTGGTTTGGCACGTTCTTTTGCGCTCAAAGGACCCAGGTTCAAATTCCCACTGTTGCTGTAGAACCCTTCACCTGGGTTCTTATCCTAATCTAAGGCAGTAAACCTGCCCACCTGTATAAATGGGTCAATCGCTGTAAGTGACTTAATGCAGAGATCTAATAACCACAGTTGCATTGGACAGAAATCAATGTAAGTGTAAAATAGATCAAGTAAAATAAATAAACCCTGGTACCCGACTGCAGGTTGCAGTCACCACAGCGCATCTCAGACCGCCTGTGGTCCCAGCGCGCTTTCCCTCCGCAAACCTTCGTGCTGAGCAAATAAAGTGAACGCAGGAGCGGCGACGGCAGCATCGTCTCCCGCTCGCACCGCCAGCAGGAGCTGCGGCTCTTTTAAGCGCTCCCAGAGGGGGTCTTATATGCATTGTTCAATGAGCCGCCGCCGGCTACGCTTTCTTAACAGCTTATGCCTCATAAACTATTTAAGTCGACACTTAACGCTGGCGGATGACTAAACAGCGACGGCCACGGCGCCCCCGGTGGAGGTGTTCGTAACCGGAGGGCAGGTGTGTGACGGACTGTTTGAGCCTGACGCTCTACGGACGTCGCATCGCAACCACGCTGTTCGGAGGCTGCGGTCTCCAGGGCAACCCGCGCCATAAACGACAACAGGAGCGCAGAGGAACGCGACAGGCCTTTCTTCTCCTTCCCTCATCTGCCTCCCGTCCATCTCCCATCGGAGCTCCTCTGACCGGTCCCCGGACTCCCAGCAGTCGCTGTGTTCGGTGTCACGTGACAAATGGGCAGCTGCAGAGTCAGCTGGGGGGGGTGGGGGGAAGGGTGGGGGCTGCCAGAGCAGTGCCCGGTAAGGGAGAACCAGACCACTGAGTGCCCAGAGAGGGTTCATTACTGCGAGCGACAGGCCCTCCACTAAAACACCGTCTTGAGGAACAAACACTGCACGGGACAAAATAAATAAGACCGCTGCTGCCTGCCCGCCCGAGCGCAGGTCTGATAAATTATTTATCACACTGGAAACACAACGGGTTCTCGTTGCTAATATCCCCACCTGCCTGTCTCGTCTTTTAAAAGATGATTTATGTGTTATGCTCCGTTAAATTTCCCTGCAATCAGGCCGGGAGGCTTCCGGGGTCTTGTGGGGCCCACCGTGGGCCGCTTAAAGTCTGGCGTTGGAAGTGCTCCCCAGCCAAGGGCTTGGAGCTTTGACTGCGACAGGCGGCCTGGCTACGCTGCCAGATGCTGGTGTGATGGCAGGGTCTGGATCGGACTCATGGTACCACCAAGGCTCTTCTCAACATGGTTACAGCTGGGTCTTTACTCCCCACCGACACCCTTTTTAATACCGCAGCCAAAACCTCGATCAGGAAATCTGAAGTGATATAGTGAAAATGATCTATGACAGACAGCGGGAGGAAGCCCGCATAGACACAGGGATAATATGCAATCTCCACCCAGACTGAGATGGATTTGAACCTATGTCCAGGTTCACACCCCAAGAACCATCAGTGCAACCTGCTGTGCCACCACACTACCCCCCTTCAGAATTGACCTGTTGTATAAATGGGTAAATCACTGTAAGCAGTTTTAGAAAACCTCAAACTGTTGGTCACCTTGGAGAAAATGACTGGCTGAATCATACCACTACTACTACTACTACTGCTAATAATAATAATAATAATAATAATAATAATAATAATAATAATAATAAATTAGCTCAGGGAAAGAGATTAATGGTCACAAGCCACACCGAACTGTAAATTCACTTCTGGCTCCTTCACAACAAAGACGGTGGACTCATCCTGCCTGGTTAAACTGTTAACTAAGCGGGTTCCATGGCGGTGCAGTTCTGTGTACCAGGCGGCCAAGGGCCACACAGAGCGGGCCGCGCCCACAGTGCTGATTCTGGCTGCACATGTGCACCATAAACCATCTTAATATTTCATAGTGATATTAAATATGCCTGAGTTTCTGTTGAACATCTGCTGTCTTCGGGGTATCGCCACCCCCAGGAGTCCAGTTTGATCTGTAATTGGGTGGTATACTGAATTAATCAGCAGTTTATCTTGTTTTTAATTGAAATAATGGTTCGGAAAGGCACACACATGCTGGACAATGTCAGAAACACTCCATTTGTCCTGGATGCTTCTCAGCACAAGGGTCATTCTTAAATATGTGAAGAGAAACGACATGGTGATACAACCTGGTTGTGAGGAAAGAATAAAAGTGTGCCTGTGGCATTTTTAAGGGCTTTTTCCCACTTGGGACGCAAAAGGACATTTGTAACGTGCAGAGATTTTGTGGCAGGACAGCTCATAAATAAAATGGTGTGTGGTGTGTGTTCATCTCCCCAGTGTTGCACACAGACGCACAGTCAAATATACACAAAGCATTAAAACAAAAGTAAATCTAGCCACGTTCAAGTCTGTGCTGCAATCATATGCAAATTTGTACAGAGCAATCCCTCGGTATCCGAACTCTCTATATCCAAATTTTCACTATAACGTCTCTTGAAAAACAAGACCTAAATGTTGGTGTCCGAATGGAAACTTTTGCTCTAACAAATTTTTATCCAAAACTAAGTCATAGTTTAAAAAATCAAAACAAGAATAAAAATCAAAATTAAATCAATAAATGCCAGACAGTATGTACAGAGTACTGTAATTTAAAAAAAAAAAACTGTGTTGTAAAAAACTTTACTGTGTACTTTTTTATGTCAAGTGAAACTTTGCACTGTTGTCTTATCAGCTGTTTCCACCTGCTTCACTTTATCTGAACACGTTTGTGCCACATCACCACATTAAGTGCACATTTCATGTTTTTAAATAAACCTATTTATTTAAATGCCAGTTGTTGTTTATGCAAATGTCAGCTGTGACTTTGACACATGTCTTTATTCTGTTTATTCAACATGTCATAACACTGAACTCCTGCTGCAAAGCCGCATGCACCCTCTCATCTCCCGTGTGTAACGCAGTGACACCAGGGGGGTAACTAGTGTGAAATGTCCTGTACTGTACACACTGCACCACACAGTATAAACATGCAAATGAATGACCACATTGTGAAAACACAAGTGTTTTCTAATTAGGTAACTGGTGTTTATAGTGTTTTATCACGCTGAAGTCATGGGTTGATAGTTATGGTGGTGTTTTCCAAAAGGCTGGGAGCACATAATTAATCCCCCCCCCCCCCCCCATTTAAAATAACAGGCAATAGGCACTCGGTATCCAAAAAATTTGGATTGTGTTTTCAGGGGTGAATTAGATTTGGATATTGAGGAATTACTGTATTCACACACAAATAAGCACATATACAGAAATCGAACCCTGGGCCTTAATAGAAAAGCAGTATGACTGCATGAAGCCCCCCCTCCTCCCCACCACCAGTCGCCTCCTACTTGTGTGGTCATTAGAGACCTGTGTGTCATCTGGTGTGAAGGGCCTCCTCTCGCCAGCGCCCCCTGCCACCAGTCGTGCCAGTTTAGAGTGACACCCGTCACAAACACTGATTTCATATGCAGGCTGTCAGGACGCAGTCCCCGCGACACACTGCAAGACAGATGTCACTATGGCCCCGGCTGGCTCCACACCAGCGCCGGAGGCGTAGACTGGGGGCAGGGGCTGTGCGAGCTGGCAGCTGCGCCACTCGACTGAACGAACGAAAATGCCTCCGGGCGACAGTGTCGCTCCAGCCTGGCAGCCGCGTCTGCTTGCAGCCCCAACAAACCGGCACCCCAGCAGTGGTGATACCTGAACCGCTGCGCCCAATGGCATCACAGGAGGGTAGCAAAGCAACCAATGGCAAACAAGAAAGCAAAAAAAGGCCAAGCGGGAAACGGGTCCATAGCCAAAAGCTGCTTCCGATACCATTTTATTACATCACACCTGACAAGGAGAGAATCTGTCCCGGTTTAACATTTTCTCTCTATAATTTGGGCCTCTCCTGTAGCTTTCTCCTCATCCAATGCCACTCACCCCTCCTTCAGCTCCCTCCAACAAAAATAGAAGTTTCTTAAAAAACTCAAACTGTAGAGATCGATACTTAGGGAAAGAATAAAAGAAGCGGTTCCATTTTGTTTTTTTTTTTCCTCAGAGCTCTCGGCTCTGCCCGTTTAAGGGAGATCCATAGCGGGCAGCATGACAAATGAAGATCATTGTGGAGGAGCGGTTCGGTGCTTGGCATGGTGGCGATGGCGGAGCCGCTGGGCCTCCAGGCCTGAAGTGGCTCACATCTCCAGCAATCCATAAGTGTTCCCCTGGAGGCCGCCGCTCCGCACCTGATGAAATATGGCCCCATAAATCAGGCCTGGTGGAGGGGCACCAGCGCACCTCATCATCCATCTTCCTCTGCCCGGCTGCTGAAGGGAGGAGCGAGGGAGGGGAACCCGGCAGAGAGGGGAACCCAAGAGTACAGCCGACACAAACCGAAGACACGGAAAGGGGTGGCGCTGCTGGGGCAAGTGAGACGAGAGCAGAGGGAGGGTGGCTGGAGGGGGAGAAGAGGAAGAGAGGCCCAGATTATGCCAGTACGAGGGTGCCCTGGGGGCAGCAGCTGAAGCCGAAGCGTCTCATCTTCAGACAGCGGCCCGGGCAGGACCGCCGTACCCGGTCGACAGTACCACCACCCCGGGGCTGTGCCTTCCCAGAGCTGGTTGTCTTCAAAGCACGAAAGCCAGAACTGCGGGGCACAGCAGCTGGGACGGCACAGCAGATCCTGGCCTCTCGCAACAACATCGGCAAAGGACAAGCTGAGGTGGGGTGGGGTGGGGGGGCAAGAAAGAATTTTTTAAAAAATCTTCAAGTTGCCCTTATATTCCGTCACACATTTTTAGAGATATGCCACGCCGTCTGCTGCGGAAAAGTCTCTCTCGGGACTGAGAAGTGCGCCAAAAGCAACAGAATAAATAACGGGCCCCATTCTTCAAATGAATGCTAATTTTCTTTCAAACTTTGTTCACATATTGATGTGCTCCACAATCAACTTCAATGGCGCGAGCGATACAGCTGAGAAAGGGAACCCCGATTCTTCTTCTCCTCTTTTTTCCAGCGGTATTCAAATGCTGCTTTCATTAGCCCGGCATTAATTAGACTCTGTGCGCTAATTTGCAAGTTGATTCCAGTGGCTGCAGGACAGGCAGCTTTGAATCGAACCCCTGTGATCTGGAGGTCTTGCAGCTCCGCTACCCCTTGACAGAACACACGAGCCTTCCTGACAATTAGTACAAAAGGGATGGGTGTTTCGCTTCACAGATACATTATTCATATTTTCTCACCATTTAAATAAATCATAACGTTCTAGAGGGTTTAACTACAACGCCCAGCCCCCCCCCCCACCTCACCCAGCCACCAAATAAAACGTGTTAAGAAATGACCTTGCTGTAGTTATGACCCCTTTTTCCTGGAAAATAAAATTAAATGGAAATGCAAGTCTTAAATCTTGTTTTCATCTGGACTCGTAACAAGAAGGGCCGTGCCGCCGGGCAACGGAGATAGCAGACGTAAGCAAAGAGGACAGGCGTGAGCCATGCAAGTGGCCAGCAAAGGTGCAGGAACCCGGGGACACCTTGTTTGCATGTGTGAAACACGGCCGGTTTCTGTCCCGCATTTTGGCGTCCTGCTGATAGGAGGATGCCACCTCTGGCTCGAGCTTCACGATGGTTCACTTCCCGATGAGTCGTGCCTTTTCGTGTCAAATCCGATCAACTTTTTGAGTTATTTTAGTTGCTTATTATCTTTATATATTATATTTATGCAAAATGGTTTTTGGCCGTCTGTATTTGGTTCTGCTTCCACTGGTGGTTTCTCATTTTGGAGGTGATGGAGCAAAAGCGGCAGTTGGTGTCCTGGTATGACATGCATCTTGTCAGTCTTAAGATCACTTGTTTGAACCCAGCCTCCTTCTGCTACACCCCTGATCAAGGTATTTAAAAAATTTCCCAGCTGTATAAATGGGTAACTCACTATAAGTAGGTGAACATTGTAATTTGTTTTGGTGTCAGATAAGCTTAATAATAATAATAATAATAATAATAATAATAGTAATAATAGCCACGAGATTACCTAATTCACAGCAATTGGTGACTGAGGGTGATAAGTTCGTTCTTGTACTGGCAGAAGGAGGACACGAAACATGGCGTCAGGGAGACACCGGTACATCTGAACATGTCGTGTTTACGGTTTATGGTCCTTCTGGGAAGACACATTTACCGGGTTCTTCTGAGTCATTTGGACGTGGATCTGGCACATCTTTAAAAGTGCAAGACAGGTGCAGCAAATAAAACGATGATTTGCCACAGGCTTGAAAAGATGTTTTTAAAACCAGAAATAGAGATGTGAATTTCTAAAATAAAATTTCCAAACAATTTTGCTTTTAAATGTCAGCCAATACAAAGAATTGGTGATGATAAAAGGAAGTGTTTGACTGCCCTGTATTTGCCTGCTCACTGAAGGTACCATAATGCATCTTGGTCTTTGTAGGTGTTGAGGAGTGCAAGGGCTCAACAGACAGGACCGTCACCTGATGGCTCCAGGCTTATGGGTTCATGTTTCCTTCCCGTTTGTATGTTCTTAACTTGGGGTCCACAGAGGGGTTTGAGGAGGCTCATGAAGCACATTATCTAAGTTAAAGAAAAATAAAAATATTAACTACTCATATAAGTTAGGTAAAGGTTGTCAATTTTCACTGCAATAAACTGATTTGAATATTTTCTCAAAATGTACTTTTATGTTACATTTATATTTATTCATTTAGCAGACACTTTTCCAGTGTGTCTCCTTGCTTGGCACACAGTGACACCAGGACAGGCCGTGGAACATCTGGATGGATAAATATATAAGCTATAACATCTGAAATGAATCATTTTGATAGCTCAATATTTTTAAAAATAAATAAGTAAATAAATCATGGTGAAAAGGGAGTGTGGCTCCCCAGTAATTCATATCAATAAGAAATTGGCACCCTTGGCCTGTGAGATGATATAACCACATTGGAGCAGCGGCCAGCGGCTTCTCGAAGGACCTTCGGTGTAAAGCTGCACGTGTCCCTCTGGATCAACACTGTTAGCTTTTCTCATAAATATGTGGTTGACTCAAGCTGAATCAATACTAAACCTATAGACTAAACTTGAACGAACTTCGGAAGACTTTTATTTGTTTTTTTTGTATTTTTTAGCATAATGAACCCCTTTGCTAGTTACTGTAATTACTGTGGTCACGTAATGCCTTCGAGTCCCATTATGTTCTTGCACACATTTGCATTTTTCAGGTAAAGTATTTTGACTGTTAGTCAGCTTCTATATGATCTTTATCAAGTGGGACAGAGTAAGATCAGTATTTGTCAAGGCTGTTGTAATATTAAAGAATTCAAATCCCCACCATTTTCTCTTTGCCACCTCATTCTGGCATAATGCTGTCATTCTAGCCTGTGTTGTTTGTTTTTTCTGTAAAGCAACATCATGCACATGTTTAATAAACATGGTCCCAGTCACTCTGTGCACCACACCTGAGATAAGAGTTTATAAGAGTGAGTGGGTTGCACCGCGAGGACCTGCATCCTGCTTCCACTGTAATACCACACATCAAGGTTCTTACCCAGAAGTGATACTGTAAAATTTACCCTTATGTATAATTCACTGCAAGTTGCTTAGTGCAGACACCTCACATTGTAAATTGCTTTGGAGAAAAGTTCCAAGGGAAAAATGATGTGTTTGGAGTGACAGCTCCATCGTAGTGGGGTGGAACACCAGCTGTAAGAGTGGATTCTTTTAAGACCGCACAGCCTGAGCAGCAGAACCGGCCCTTGGTCCGTTGATCCACATCATTGCCTTTGATTTGATGTGACAGACAGGATCCAGTAGAAACAGAGACGTACTAAAGAAAAACACACAGTACAGCTTCTAAATACACAATGAAAAATACACCATTCATTTAATTTAATTAATTTAACTGACTCTTTCCTCCTTACCAGCTAACAGTGTTGAGCTACTTACCATTATTTACCCATTTATACAGCTGGGCAATTAGTAGCTAGTTCTTTTAAAATCCCTATTTTCTAACAGTTCATTTAACAGAAATTAACACACTTTATTCACATGGAGACAAATCTAAACTTGCTGGAATCAGCTCTATTGTGCACTGCATTGTTTCATAAGATAACAGTTTAAGGACAGGGGTTTGTCTACACATTCATGAATATTTATTGGGTACCCAAAGACTGACAGCCAACATTTCAAAAGTCCAAATTCAGTAATTGAACATGAAATCCCCTTTTGCGTTGAATTAAGTAGAGAGAATGTGTGACCTTTATTCACACCCTGGCTAGGAGCCAGTCTGAAAGGGCAAAAAACCCAGGAAAAAGCAGTTTGTTCAAATGCAGTACTGGCTGTGTGAGGCAAGGATCCAGATTCATCTTTGTTGCCTAACAATGTTCTGCATTAATGGTGGCGACTTTTGCGGGAATCATTTTCATGTAGAGCCTCAGTTCAGCTCCATTCTCAATGTTTATCAAAGTTATGCTGACATCTTTGGACAGACAGCCTTGAAGAGAAGACTTGGAGTTACGGCCAGAAGGTTATATGCTCGACGTGTAGGACAGCGGAGTGTTATATTACTCTACAATTAATTCTTTGAGCGCCTCTTTTAAACAGTTGGTTGGTAAACTACACAGGTGGTGCAGTGACTACAGCTTCCATGGGTGGACTTGAAGGCCCCAAGTTCAAATCTCCTCTCCTGCTGCAGCATCTTTGATGAAGGTACTAACCCTGCATTGATGTATTAAAAAACAGCCAGTTGTAATCACTGTAAGTTCTTTTTGAGAAAAGCATCAGTTTAATAAGTAAATATAAGTGTACAATTCTAACTTGGAAAATTGAGGTGTAAAATAATGTGATGAAAAGATTTGATTAATATATAGATCCTGTCAAATATCAACTGTGTATCTTCAAGCTCACAGTTTGGGATGTATTCAGGTGACTGTCACACTTTTAACTCTTAATCTGCAAAACACAGTCAGTAAAATGAATGGAAATGCATAATTTTGTGATTTAATGAAGAACACAGGAGCAGTGAAGCTCATTCACAGTGTCCATGGCATGTTCATTGAGGTTCTTCAGACTATTTGTTGCTTTGCTTTAGAACATCTGCATTTCTTTTCATCCACTTTTTTCCAAGGACAAAATGCCAAACCCCAGACCCACTGTTTACTGTATCTATTTTCAGATATTCCACTGGTCAGCTGCTTACTACACAAACCTAACATTGAAAGTCTCCTTGGACAAAGATAGACACAGCACCTTCCAAAAATATTCAACTCCCTTGAAAGTTTTCGGCATTGCCTGGATTACAAAAGATGTATTTTTCAAACTGGTATTTTTATTGTGAACTCATATGCAGTAGCACTAAACTGTCAGAGCCAAAGTAAATCATTTGTCTGCAAATATTTTTAAAGAAAATCCATCCACTTTCAGTAAGGTGGGTTGTGTCAGTCTGGAGCAATGGTGGCTACACTGTGAAATTGTCCCACAGACTGAAGCACATTGGAACTCATGCCCAACCAGCCCAGGTGCTGCGAGAGAACAGCGCTACTCTCTGAGCCACTGTGCCATCCTGCTTTCAAACAAAAGGAAAAACTGAAATATACTGCTGAAATATGTTTGGCAGAGTCATCTTTTGCTGCAGTAACACCTTAAGTCTTTCAGGGTAAGGATGTGCCAGCGCTGCACACTGTTCAGGGGTTATTTTCCCCCCATTTTTCCCCTTGGCAAATCTGCAGCAGGTTGGTTGGACGATGCTTGTGGACAACAGTTTTCAAATACAGCCACAGGTTCTCAATGGGATTGAGGACAGGACCTTGACTCGGCCACTGCAGGACATTCACCTTTTTGTTTCTGAGCTTCTCCCATGTTGCTTTGGTCTTGTTCTTCAGATGAAGGTGAACTTTCTCCCAGGCTTTGGTTTCTCAGCAGACTGAAGCAGGTTCTCTTGCAATATTTTCCTGTATTTTGCTCCATTCCTTCCTCCTTTAGTTTTGACAAGATGTCCTGTCCCTGCTAAAGAAACACCTCCCCACAGCACGATGCTGTCTCAACCATACTTCACTGTAGAGATGGTGTGTCTTTAGGTGAGGTCAGTGTTAGGTTTGTGCCACACAAAGTGCTTTGAATTCTTGGCTGAAAAGCTCTATGTTAGTCTCATCTGACCACAGAACATTTCCCACATCCTACCTGGGACATTCACATGCTTTGTGGCAAGCTTCACACATGCTTTGATAGGATTCTTTTTGCCACCCTCCCATACAGGCCAGTTGTATGCAGCGCTCTGGATGCTGTGGACTGGTGTCCCTTTCCTCCACTTTCAGCCACTGAGCCAACAGGCTGACTGGGAGATCCAAACACCTGTAAATTGTTTTGTACCATTTTCCCAGTTTATGCATTTCTATGTCTCGATCTCTAACTTCTGTAGTATGTTCCTTAGTCTTCATTCTCACACCTTTTCTTAAAGTTCACAGCCTCAACAAAGATCCTTAAACCAAGTGCTGTTTTAATCTAGAAAATGAAGGTTGTTACTTTAATGGTTCACAGTTACAAACCAATTATGTCCAATTAAGAAACAACTGTTTCTTTTGTTGGGAACAGTTTCTCATCTGCGTAAACTTGGGACTTTCCAGAGCTCCGGGGTTTGAATACTTGTACAAAGAGCATATTTCAGGTTTTAGTTTTGCTTACAATGTCTGCAAACAAATGACTTATTTTGACTCTAACAGTTTAGTGTTGGTGTATATGAGTTCACAACAAAAATACTGATTGGAAAAATATGTGTGTAATCCAGGCAATGCTGATCTCTTTCAAGGGGTTTGAATAATTTTGCAAGGCACTGTAGGTAAATAGCAAATGAGGCTCCTGCTACTGAGGTACAGTTCCATACGTGGGTTAAAGTCCCTGCAAGTCTCAGAAGAACCAGCACGTGAAATGCCAAAGCCACGTTTGTTCCAAATGCTAGTGCAGTTTGCCAAAGGAAGTGCAGATGTTTGGTTTTTGGTTCCACAACTTTGAGGTTTGAGGTCTTTCACAGATGGGACCACATTTATCTGCGACAAAGACCAAGGACAAGGGGAGGGAAGAAAACAGGCAGCGAGCTTCCCTTTAATGGGGGCTATTAGGCTGCTTCCTGGAACTCCCCCCAGAGCCACGAAACACGGTCGAAATGAGCCTCCATTTTTCTCGCCAATTAGAAGTTTCATTTCCCCGGCATTTATTACCTTTTACCACAGCTCGCAAACGGCCGTCGGCTCCTGTAACTGGGCCGCCGAGAGGGCGATGGCTCCATTTGCTCGATTTGTGACCGCCACTTGACCGCTAGTGGTTGTCTGGGGGGCCGTGCATGGATGCTGTAGTTAAAGGAGTTCAACCTGGAGGGAGGGTGAAGGGGCAGCTCTCCTGCTGTTTCTTGAGGTGTGTTTAGTTGTAATAAAATTACAGAGGGGCTGACAACGCCAGGAGCTTTGGTGGTGGCTGAATAAGAGTCTTTAAACCAAGGCCAAATTATGGATCCACCCTAATAGGGGGACGTGCATTTGAAAAAGGCGTGAATCAATGCGCTTGGTGGAGGGTTATCCGTCTGGCTGGGATGAGCATTGAAGGGTGCGTGTGTGTCTCGCACCCAATGTATAACTGCAAAGAAGATGGAATTTAAAGTAAGCGGTGGGGGTGACGGCTCGCAAAGCACCATCTGCATTACGGCCAGGGTTGGCTCATTTGCAGGTGACCCGCATTGAACAGGGCAGCACCCGTCTCTCTCTTGTGCCATTTCAAATCCCGGCTCGTGTTATGTGGGGTGATCAAAAAAACTGAGATTTTTTTTTTCCAGCTCCAAGAAGGAAGCAAAATTCTTAGTATTTTATTATCAACCCTCATATATTGAGTGTTTTCCTCTTGACTGTTATAGCTGGTTAAGCGGGCAGACATCTGCAGACATCTTCAACTGGTGCAGTTTTGAATGCAAATAATGCTTGACTGTTTGGTTGTTTGGTTGTTTGGTTTTTAGTTCCTCACGGGCCAGCACGTTCCTTGAAAACACACGTGTGCCTCAGCAGAATGGCTGTAGAGAAGACTAGCACAGGATGAGAGTTTTCTCTTCTCTTTTAGCTATTCTTTTTGACAACTGCATAAATAACCAAGAAGTTATACTCAAGTTATACTCCCTGGGGAGGCCTGGTCCAAAGCCCCACCTCTGGGGGTATTACTTTGCTGTTTTGTCTGCTCAGCAGCCATGTCTTTGGACCACCTTGAAGCCGTTCAGCTACAACATCATTGCCATTTGGTCTCAGGGTTTTGGTAAAAGAATAAGATGGCAAAGCCAATAAATCCATCCTTAAAAAAGATATTTTGAAACTGTAAAAAGTGGTGAAATGTTGACTTTGCGGTGCTACCACAATAGACTCTTTTACCCAAGGTAGCCTCCCGTTGGTGGTCTCGTCAACTGTTCGGTTCTGCCGCAGTTGTACAGGGACAGCGGGTCATGAAGAGGTTAAGAAATTGATCCTCTGACATTTCCTTTTCTCAGCAAGTGGTTTTCAGCTAGAACATCAGCAGTGTATTGTCCAATAAGTACGAGGTTCTTGCCTGACGGAGGACAGGTACTTGGGACGTGTTGTTTAACTTAATGTGGTGATTGTGAGTGAAAATATAGATGTAAAAATAATAATGGAATACATAAAATTACAATATCCAGTAATAAACACTAACACTGCTGGCCTCCTATGGGCCACTTCACTGTTCATATATGACACTTAATCCCCTACTGGTTCACAAATCAGTTAACTTATGCATGTAGATGATCTCTTGTTAAACACAGGAGTCAAAGTCAACTCTTGATGACCACATACAAAGGTTCCCATCAGGAAGTTCTGTCCTCCCCTTGTATCTTTAGTGTTGAAACAATCGTGTCCATTGTCACCGCACCTGAGTCTATCAGTTGGTTGGCGGCTTGTCCTCTTTCCAAGATTTAATGTCATTTCACCGTAGTGATCTGGCACTTTGTGACCCTGTCACCACCATGTCCCACCACCACCCTATCACCCAGGGACAAATCCACCTCACTCCTGCCTCCTACCCACAAGCCCATTGGTCAGTGAAAAAGTGAGTGGACAGAGGGCTTATTTGCACTCACTCATTGCTATTCCATTTGCTGCTGTAAAAGAAAGACTTGGGAAAAGGGGGGAAAAGGCAGTAAAAGTGGGGGCCTCTTCACCAGCCCCCATCGATGGGGATCATTTTTCAAGTTCCTCTACCCGTGTCAAGGGGACTTCACACTCAAGCCATGAAGGGCTAATTTATGAATATGGAAGAGCCATCTGGGGGGTGGGAGCTGCCTAGAAACCCATGGGGGGGGGGCTGTGCTGCGCTGCGCTGTTCATGAACATAGATTTTAATTTCATGCACATGTTTCACTGGAGGTGTCACTTAGCAGACATTGTTTTTGGATTTTTTGCCCCATCTACGTCCAAAAAGACAATTTTGCATTGTTTGCCAGACAAAAAAAAATCCCATTTGTCCTTTGTCAGCACAAACTGTGTAATTTGATGCTTCCAGCCCTGACTAAGCACCCAGTATCTATGTAGTTGCATCACTCCACAGACCCTCATTTCAGGGACTGCAAAAACGGGTTGTTGTTTTCATCTGAGCAGCGTGCATGTGCACCTCATTATTACCGATGTGATCTGAAGATTGATAGTTTTTGGGAAAAAAAAATTCTGCATTCACTTTATGACCAATCATTTCCCCACTCAGTCCCATTATATTTCATCCAGGCTAAAACTTTTGACAAGCAAGCATATCACAGAACTCTGCAGTTCGTTGTCCACAGTGGATAAGAAAGAAAAACAGAAGAATGCAAACTGATAACACAGAACAATTTCAATTTTTTCATGGCCCTAACAGGAAGGCAGATTGAGCAGAACTCCCCAAACCTGTGATGTGATGATGGCACATTTACAGAAGTAAGACTGTTTTTATTGTCCTCAAAGTCTTAAACATGGTCTTATTTTTTTTTTTGACTCATTACATATATTTTAACGTCATACTTAGGGAACCAACATATTTAGTACAAGCCTAGAACATTTTGTTTCATATTTTTCTTTTAGGAAACATGTTGAAGGGATGACTCAAAACACCTGGGCTGTTTGGCTGTGGGTTCAAATCCAGTTCAGTTTGTGTGGAGTTTGTATCTTCTCCCTGTGTCTGTGTGCGTTTCACCTGGGCGCTCTGTTTTCCTCTCAGTGACCAAAAACATGTGTTTCACTGGTCACTCTGAATTGCCCATAGTATGTTTGTGTGGTCATCCTGTGATAGACTGGTATCCCATCCAGGGGTAGTTTCATGTGACCCTGATCAAGATAAATGGTTAATAGAAATAAATCAAATATTTCATTTTTCCAAATAATGGCCTTTTACCTAGAGGCTAAGACGACCACCTGTTTCAAACATTTTAATTAAATTTGTGTGTCTTCAGAAATACAAACCAGAAAAGAACACTGAACCATTATGGGCTTTTAAAATGAAATGTTAAAAGAAAATATTTTCACAACACAAACACACATCTCCTGTGTGTACGCAGTGAGACACTGTGGGGGGTGTTTTTTTTTTTTCATCAGGTGATGAAACATCTTCATAGACACCCAGCCAAGTAGGTGCTGCTGTGAAAAGCTAGAACACACAGAACCTCAACCATCTAATGCACCCCAGGGCACATTCCCCAGGTCTCATCACCACGTCACACTTGCCAGCGTTTAAATTTGGACTTGAGTCTCCGCGCAAATTTACTAACCCCTAGGCGTATACATCTTCATCAGCAGCGCAAATGTAGAACCATTTCTCTCCTTTCTCCGTTTTCACAAAGTGCTCTGTAGTGTAGAGACTTACATGCAAGATCAACAGTCATGAAATGGTTATTAAATATCTGCGGAACATTCCTTGGTCTCACTGGCCTTAGTGTTGCCTTAGCTCACAAACACAGGAGTGTTTATTCCAAAATCATGTGAAACACCTCCGCTACACACACGTGAACTCGGTCCAGTATTTATTCTGAGGTTATTTAAATGTGCCAAAGTACAATCATTCAGTCATTTTCTGGGTTTTCAAAATGAATTCAGAAAAATTTGTGAATTTTTTCACTTGAACATTGTACGGTTTTTTGCGCTGATGAGCAGCAAAAAGGTTCATATAAGTGCATCATGGTTCCATGCTGTAACTCGGTGAAAGTAAAATAAGTCCAAGGGGGGTGAATACCTGTTATAGGTGCTGTATTTACACTCATTATATGCGATTTTGTTGCTCCTGAAATTTCCAATGTGAACCTTGACTGTGTATTAAAATGATTATGCAGGAGCTTCACGGTAAAACATTCTGCTCACCCAGCTTTGCACTTAATACAAACACACTTGTGGGTTGTGTGTTTTCCACTCGCTCTTGCTAGTTTTCATAAAACACATGCAAGATTGTGCACGACTGACTCACATCGCGCTCACGACTCTGCCGGGGGGGGGGGGGGGCC